>APFE031624220.1:0-18604 GCA_000404065.3 Pinus taeda
CCAATAACACAATAAAACAATGGCACTTAGAACTAACCATCCAATAATCTAAACAAACTGGTTAAATATAAACCATGTAAGCAATATATGTCATGTAGTATATTCATGACAATACCAAATATTAAGATAAAAAATAACCATCCAATAACAATAAAACAATGACACTTACAACTAACCATCCAATAATAATAAAAGAATCACATTTAAAGTTGAAAAGAAAAATTTGCACTTAGCAAATACCTCTGCATAAAATTGGAATCGAAGTAACTGTAAGACAATTTGCAAGTAGCTAATACCAACAAGGTTTAAAACGTAATCAAGGTTTAAAACGTAATCAAGGCCTACATTGATACATGATGCTAATCAATTGACATTTTCTAATTCTTCTAATTCTCTGACTATACTACGTTGTTTCAACTTCCTCCAACCGCATCCCGTTCACGTCCTGCAAAACCGGAAAAATAAACTATAAAAAAAATATGACAATATGCAAAAAGATTAGAATTCATATATTGGAACTAAAATTTTATCTATTTGAAAGACTCACGTAGTCAGATTGTTCAGCCTATCTATTCAGGGGCAGTTATCTTATACTTACGAATAGAAAAACACAATATGATATTGTCAATCTACCAAATTCCAGTCAGGTGAGTGACAAATGTATTAGCAATTCCTGCATAATTCTGCTATTCCTTTGGCCACGGTGGTTCTCCGTGCATTTCATGAGTGCCTTCCATTTGAGTCCCCGCCGGGTTCTGGTATTGGTTCCAGCCCTGAATTCTCCCAAATTCATAGTGTGGCCCAATCCCTTGGTTGACGCGTGGATTCATTGAAACGTCAATGAAACCTTGATTCACGGCAGGTGGATCAAAGTATTGGTTACTATGATTCTGCTGTAATCTGTCTCCCGTGACAATAGTGTTGTTCTGCACTTGTATCTCTAATGGCATCCCTGCTAGGTATCTACCTTGAAATCGTTGATCATATCCCACATGCACAGCATCAACAGTGCTCGTTCTCAAACCCTGCACAGGAGCTGTCTTGCCTCCCTGATTCATTGCTTCGTTTGCGTTGGCCTCAATCGTGTAGGAAGTTTGTAATGGGGCCCCTCCATGATCGCCATTCCCAGGATCTATTCCTCTTCGATTAAAGTTGTTGGAGAGATTAGGGATACCTCTATTCCTGTCGAAATATTGGTCAATGATTTGCCCTCCTTGGAGCTCACTACTGCTAGCAAGAAATTGATTCCAATGCTGCTTTTCTCCTACAAGAGGTACAGAGCTTTGCAATTGCTGTTGAGGTTGAGCATTCCTTAAGGATGAAAAGTTAGAGTCTTCAATTATTTCACTCCCGAATGCAGTTAGCTGCCGAATGCGTTCCAGTACAAAGGGCTGCTGTTTGGAAGAAGACCGCGGGTCTTCGGCTCCTCCTGGATGTTGGAAAGTTGGTGTCATAAATTGCTCCGATGGAAACTGAGCGGGGACGTCCGTGGCGAATGATAAGTTAGGCGTAATTTCTTTGCTTACTTCGGCCATTGATATTAGGTAATCCAGTGTCTGCCCCCCATTGTCCAACCCTAGCAGTCTAGTCAGCTCCAGCAAACGCTTAGTTTGTTTTGACACTAGCCAATTTAGGGTTTGTTTGCCATTCTGCAACCCCAGTTCTCTTGTGAGACTTATTATATGGGGCGCCATTGATAATAACCAATCAATCGCCTGTCCGCCTTTCTCACACTCTAGCTCTTTTGTCAAGTCTGTCAATCTATTGATTTCAGACGGTAACATCCAACACACCGCAGCTCCCGTAGATCTCAAATCCAAGCCCTTAGTGAGTTCATATAATGGTTGTCTACACTCATTCGGCACGTCCAATCTCCAACGTTCTTTCTTAGCCTCGTGAGGTTGCTTCTGCAAATCACCTGGACAGCCCTCTTGCTCGGCCTCTGATTCCGTATTCCGCTTGGTCGTTTTTCCGCAAGGACGGTCAGAGCTTGTCCCCGCTAGGTTTTTCTCTTCGCTATCCATAGCGCCGTGGAGGAATCAAAAGCTCACTCTACGATATTAAAACCTAATTCTCAACGCTTAAATCACTCAAAACAGAGGATATGCTACGAACCGCAGTATGAATCCACGAGGACAGTGTAATAGTTTCATGTTAAGATATCGTTGCCGGAATTAATAGGGGATTTGAAATAATAATTGAGAAAAGTTAACGTTTTTTACTAAATTCTACAGTATTATGAATGGTAATAAAGGTATAAATAAATATTGTAAATAATTACTTTATTAACTATATTTCAGGATAAAGATACTTGATATTCGCGACAACTATATATTAGGTTCAAGTTTTCTTAAAAATGGTTATGGCTTATTAAAAAATTATTTTAATAATAATATAAAATAATAAAATAAGGCTTAAAACTCTTTTTAAAATTTTAAGGTTCATTCTAATAATTTTTCCTTTCACCAATGTTCTGTTATAATTTTGTCCCTTAATTTTTAAGTAATATATTTTAAAATTTAACAAAAATTCCTTAGAATCATGTGTGAGTTGTATCTGTGAGTTGTATCTTCGTTAGGGTTTTTTAAAGGGATGAATCCATTTATATCTTAAAAAGTCATTCTAAACAATTATTACAATTTCAGCACAAAAATCAAAACTTAAAAAAATTAGACAAGATGTTAATTAATTAATAAATTCAAAATAAAATATTTTTAACCTTGATTTTTTACCATAAACTTACATGACCCCATGGAGGATCATAAAATGATCTTATTACCTAGGGAATTACACTTAAATAATGTTTTGAATATTAAACACAAATTTGACTAGTGATTAATGACATTATAAACATAAGTAATATATGAAAATAACATATTTACATTTCGATGGTCATGTTATCTCTAGAGGAAACTCTCATAGGTTGCAGATCGGAGATGCCTTGTAACATATAATCTTCAATATTGTTATGAGAACTATTGGAATGGATGATGGTTTGGATCAAGTGAGATAACCATTTCACCTCTGTTCTCACTCAAGACATGAATGAACACCCTCAACAATACAAGGCTTTGGACTGTTAATGCTCAATAGTTTATTGATTTAATGGGTAGATGGAGAATACTAATTGTACCAGAAGATTGCATACATAAATACATATGAATGGCCAGCTGCATGTAGTAAATGAAACTTGCAAATCTAATTTATGAATGCACAGATAAGATGATAGTTATTTGGCATTAGATACACCATAAAACATGAATAACCTATTCAAGTGCAAGAGTAGAATAGCAGAGAAAATGGAAATTGAACATATAATAGAAAAATAAGCTTATATTGCTAGAATGAAGATGAGAAGCTTGAAGGAACAAAGTAGCAACAATCTCGAGAAGTTGAACCCTTGCTACATTTAGTTTTCAGCCTTTATAGGCCTTTTACCATGATGTTGAGCTCTCAAAGGCTCACAGTCTTAATCTGTCCTCTCTATCCCTCAACTGTTTGATTCACAGAGGAATAACCACCTTTAGGTAGTTTGATGCGCTTTCGAGGAGCTCTCTCATGCCACAGATGCTCCATGATCACTTGTTGGTTTTGGATAAGCTATGTTGTTGATGCTTCATGATAGATTCTGCTTCATGTTGTGTTTCATTGTAGGTGCCCATGATATTTTTGTTTTGGGCTAGTTGCGTTGTCTACTCCATGATCTCTATTGTTGTGGTTGTGTTCGGCATGCTTTGTTGCGTTGTGCCCTTTAAAATGTTAGCAATGCATGCTTTCTGTAAATACAGAACAACACTGCCGTAATGTTTCTGTTTTAAACAGAAAACACAACAATATGGAGAAGTCCCACCCCTCTTTGTCCTTTCTGAACTTCAAAAGACCTCAAAAATGGGGTATATGTCCATCAGGTTTTCCTTTTGGGTGATATGACATCTCCACTGTTGATGTGCGAGTTCTAGATCCAATGGTGATGATCCATTTCACGCGGCTCTTTGGTACTAGAGTTAAGCGCCCGATGAGGGTGGTTTTCTCTCTCCTTGTCCTTGACGCATGGCGGTTGCTATATGGCATCAGTAGGGGCTCGGCCTAAAACACTTATCGCCTTTGGATTTCCCGAAATCCTTCTAGTTTTGCGATTTTCCATTTATATTGAAAATATGTGAAATACATTAAAGATGGCTTTCGAGAGATCTCAAATTTTATATATTTCACTTCGTGGACCCTTTCAGGTTCGGGCTCATCATTATCCACACTGCCCTATGTTCCTTTGTTTTTCATTATATAACGAAATACATTAAAAATGTATTAAAATCGTCGTACCCATGGACCTGAAATATTATCAAATATCGTATATATAACCGTCGGGCCCGGTTATCACATCACCCATATACTTGTGCATAGGCCCCACCGCTTGGTGCTACTCCATTGGGATATAACGATGAAATCCGATCACAATCCCTTATCACTCATGCCGAAGGCCCTTTCCTAAATCGTTGACACCTCGCCAATGTGACCTGTTGATCTGATCATCGGAGATCACTAATCGGTAGTGTCCTACGCCCCTTTTTTAAGTCGTCCTCTTTGTAGTGCCGATTGCGATTAGCCACTTAGATCTAGGTCATTGATTAGCCAGATCTAATGGTTGTTGTTCTTTCAATGTTTAAGCTTGTGATTTTGGCTTTTTCATGGTTTTTCAAGTGCTTTTTTCCTCCGGATAGTCTATTTCTACCCCTCCAAGGGCTCTCCTCTTGCGTTGATTTTAACCTTTGGATGATTTTGAGCAAATGCTGAAGATTTCAAGAGCATTTTTAGATCCCTTGGGATGATTTTAAGTAAATTTGGAAACTTTAAGAACATATATGGATTCAATTTGGGCCTTTTTCTCGTGAGGCTAACACTGGCTCCTTCTCGTGAAGAAATCCTCCTTGTGAGGTTTCAAGGATCACAGGTAAATGCCTTTCCTGCAAAAACAAAATCAAATCTTCCTCCTAGTGTTCCATTGGGCATGTTGTCTATTTTGTAATGAAAAATAAAAACTAGAAAAAACATGTTTACAATAACAAGGATTTAAAGCCTTAAACGAAATAAAGTTTCAATTAGCGCCCATTTACTCAGCTACCAAAAGTATCTCCTCCTTCGAGACTGTGCAGAATGAATGTATTTTTCTGCTGAACTTGAGCGATGACAAAAGGACCTATCCATAAAGAGTCAAACGTGCCATGATTATCTTTCTTTTCCTTAAATGCATCCCATTTAAGCACCCAATCACCAACTTGGAAATTTTCCACTTTTGCCTTCCTATCAAAGGTTTCTTTGATTGTCTTTTGATGAGCCTTTGACTTCTCAACTAGCTACTCTCTGATCTCCTATAGTTCAACCAGGTTATTCATTCTTCTTACCATGTAATTCTCTTCATCTTGTTCTTCTTGCAAGGGTTTAGCCACAGGGAGAACCAGTTGGATAGGGAAAACAACATCAGCACCATAAACTAGTTTAAATGGAGAATTCCCTATGGACTTTTTTATGGTAACTCTGTTAGCCCATAGTGCAAACTTCAACTTGGAATGCCAGCTATTTTCTTTGTCCTCTAAAATTTTTTTGATTACCCTTACCAGACTCTTGTTAGATGATTTTTCCAGGCCATTGCCTTGAGGATAATATGAGGTAGAATGCACCACTTTAATGCCCATGGATTCAGACATGTCCACCAATTCTTTTGCCTTGAAACCTAATACATTATTAGTGACTAGTTTGGTTGGGAAACGAAAATCTCATGAAAATATTCTCATTCAAGAACTTTATGACAACTTGATGATTGGCATTCTTAGTTGTTATAGCCTCAGTCCACTTCGTGAAATAATCATTGGCTACTAATATCCATTTGTGTTGGCCACTGGAATGTGGGTTGATCTCACCTATAAAGTCCAAGCCCCACTACTGAAAGGGACCATTGACATGTAATGACTTCAAGGGCATAGATTTTAGCTGTTGTCTTCCTGCAAACCTCTGACACTTGTCACAAGTTTTCACAAAAGAAAACAGATCAAAGAATAGAGTAGGCCAATAATACCTAGCCCTCACAATTTTGTGAGCTATGGTCCTCCAATAATGATGCCCTCCACAGATGCTAGAATGGAACTGGTGTATGACTTCCACAACTTGTTCTTTATGTAGAAATCCCAAGAGGATTCCTGATGGGTATTTCCAATAAAGCAGATTTTTATTTATGCATAATTTAGCTGATCGGAGTTTAATGGCTCGGGCTTGACTTGAGCTAAGCCCTGAAGGGAACTCTAGCTTTTGCAAAAAATGAACTGTGATGTAATACCATTGAAAGGTGGCTAGATTTTCAACCAGAGATTGATTCTACTTTTGTTCTTCTGCTGCTCCCTCTATCTACTCATCATCTGAATTTAGACCCATGCAATTTATTTCTAACAAGCTACAATTTTATTCAGCCATAACTTTAGCCAAGCCCTGGCATTTGACAAGCTTAGTGGGCTTCACCTCTATGTTAGACTCTATCAATTTTGCAATCCATTTAGCTCTCTTTCCATCAATATCTCGGTGATTTAAGACATCCTTTACTGAGCCCGAACGTACATATGCAACCACTTTGGAATGAAAAATATAAATTCTGAATGCATTTAAAGGTTTTTTGAGAGCATAAGCTTGTTTTTCAATAAATTCATACCTTATTTTAGCATCCCTTAGAGTTTTGTTGAAAAACGCCATGGGGCGCTCCATGCCTTCATCATTTTTCTACAACAAAACTGCTGCAAGTGTGTCATAAGAGGCAAAAGAGAAGATACAAAAATCCTTAGTGTAATTTGGGCTTATTAGAATGGGAGCTTCCATGATAGCTTGCTTGATGGCTTCAAAAGAGCTTATTGAAGCATCTGTCCATTTTATTTTTGATCCTTTCTTCAGCATGGAAGTGATGTGCTTTACTAACTCTGCAAAGTTTGGAATGAACCTCCTTACAAAATTAATCTTACCTAGGAAGGATTGAATGTACCTTTTTGACCTTGGGATGGAGAATGTCTGAATTTCTTGAACTCTTGTTGGATCAATATTCACACCTTCAACAGAAACAATATGTCCCAAAAGCTTTCCTTCTTCTAGAGTAAATTGTGACTTCTTCGGGTTCACTGAAATTCCAAATTGTCTGCACTTTAGGAAGACCTTCTTCAGATGCTACAAATGGTCTTTGTGACTGCTAGAGATTACTCTTATGTCATCAAGATAAATAAGGACAAACTTTTCCTTCTCTCTCAAAAAGGCTATGTCCATGGCCCTTTGAAAACTAGCCCCAACATTCATCAATCCGAAAGGCATATTGGAGTACATGAAAGTGCCCCAAGGAGTAGTGAAGTTGGTCTTTTCCTAATCTTCTAGATGTACAACAACTTGATTGTAACCTAAAAATCCATCTAAGAAATACATTACTCTAGCCCCTGAAACTCTTTGCAGCAAGTGTTCCATCTTAGGAAGGGGATAGTTATCATTTTTAGAGCACTTGTTCAGATTTCTGAAGTCAACACAAAGCCTGATATCTCCATTTTTCTTTCTTACTACCACAAGGTTAGCTATCAACTTTGAATACCTTAAAGGAACTATGATTTTTGCATCCAACAACTTCTTGATCTCTTTCTCAATCAAAGGCAAGAAGAGAGGGCTGATAGGTCTTAATTTTTGCTTAAAAGGGGTGGTGTTCTTCTCCACTCGAATCTTATGCTGAATGATCTTTGTGTCATAATCTTTAAGATCACATTATTCCCAGGCAAGAATATCAGCGAATTTCTTTATTAGGGTGCAATCCTCATAATTTTAGGTAGAACACAAATGAGTGGATAGATTGATGAATTTCGGACGGGGTGGGATCCCTATATTATGTTTACAAACAACAGACTCATTTTTTGTCTTGGAAAGCTTATAAGGCACATCGTTATGATTGAACAACTTCTCTAGAGGCACCAATCCTTTTGGAATATGATGACTAGGCAATTGGACAATGCCTCCTGGGTCGATCTCATCCTTTAGCTTGGACTGGATGCATTTTTCCATGGTTTCAGTTTCTTGGTCGATGTGCGTTTCAGAAAATTTCTCAACGACTTGTAAAAACCTATTAGTTTCCTCACCGTTTTAAAAAACTCTCGAGTATTTGACATTGTCAAGTAGAGACTGTCTATATCTTACCTAAACTTCATACGCAAAATTAGGAGTCAAAGGAGAAATAAACGTGCTAGCAGACGTAGCAAGGGAGTCGGCAAGCTTGTTCTTCATTCTCGGAATATAAGAAATGTTGAAATCATTAAAACAGCTCTTAAGCCTCCATACCTCATCTATGTATGCTTTCAGTCATGGATACTTTTCTTGGAATACTTTATTGACTTGCTGAATGATGAGGTTTCATCTCCAAACACTTTCATGCCTTTGATACCCATTTCTTTAGCAGCGCTTAAGCCCATAACCAAAGCTTCATACTCTGCTATGTTATTTGTGACCTCAAATGTTAATTTGAAAGATAAATGAATGTATTCTTGTGTGAGGGACACAAGGGCTACACCTTCCCATGCAGCTTCGTTAGAGCAAGCCCCATCAAAGAACATGTCCCAAATCTGTGGGCCTTCTTCCTCAACGATATGGCAAACTGGTTTTATAAGCTGTGTGGAGACCAACTGGGATTATTCAATATGAAGAATACATAATCCAAAATCATTGTCAACAACATAGATGGGATGATTAGTGGGATTATTCTCATCATTGATGATATAAGCCAACTGAGCTTCTGTGTGTAATCTCTTTCTCTCACCTCCAAAGACTGGGACAGTAGCATAGGATAGATAATTTTGTAATGATCCACCTAATCTCTTGATCCAACCTCTGGAAAGTACCATGCCAAACTTGGGGGGTACATCTGCTACCACAATATCCATCATCATGCTATTCATGGGAAACTAAGACAAAGTGTTGGCTAGGTCCTTGATTAATCCTAGGCATTTCACTTTTCTAGAGTCAAAAGAAAATAGGTCATGATAAGGTTTGGTGATATCAAGACCCAACTCATCCACGACAGCCTTAGGCATTAGATTATGGCTGGCTCCAGTGTCCAAAAGGCAATTGTGAAGGATTTTTTGATGAATAGTTAGAGAGACATAGAATGATGGGGAGCTGTCTTCACAATTTTCAATCATTGGGCTGAGAATAATAGTTGGCTTGTCATCTTGTAGATTTACATATTCACTGGAGGCTTGGATGGCTTTAGGCTTAAGGGCCTCGAGGATGGATATTTTCAAGGACTCATTCTTCACTAGTTCAATCAAAGGCATAGGTATTCTTAGCTTCTGAATTTCTGATTGAAAACTGAAAGGAGAAGGAGACTCGTCAAGGCCTCTTACCTCATGAGATGGAGCTTTGAGGATGATGGGATCAACTGCTGGTTGCTTTTGCTTATTAGCTTGTTGTACTGCAGGGAAAACAACTCTTTGAATAGGAGGTTCCTTCGCATTATTCATCTTTGACCTCATATTATATCTTTGTTGATCTTCAATTTATAGAATAGCTTCACCACCCCATTCTTGGCTAATCTGGTCATTGAACAATGAATTTTCATAAGCAGATGAGGTCAAAAAGGAAGCATTTCCTTTGTCTTCAAACTGCTCTTCTTCCATGACTGCATTTTGAAAAGGGGCCTTCACCGTTCGGTCTTCATTGGCATCTTTACTTCTTTGCAAAATTTGTAACTGCTAATTAGTCATTCTATATGGATTTCAATTTGGATTTCTAGGAGCAAAGGTTTTAGGAACTCTCCCTTTCCCGGGGTGCTACTCAACCTTTAATTTGGAGATTTTAGAGGCTAATGACTCTATCATTTTGGTCATTTTATCTCTCTTAGGATCAGAGGATGATGAAGGCTCTCCCATCTATCTTCTTCTATCAACATTTCTGTTGAGCTTCTCTGCAGCCATGAAGTTTGATTCCACTTCCAAGGATGCATCCTACATGTTAGCTAAAGTAGCACATTGCCTCTCCTTCAATAGTAGGCAGAAGTCAGAAGCAAAAGCACTGGCATAAGTGAGTTTAGTAGAGGTAGTAGTGGGTTTTACTTCAGCTGGTATCTTGCTATACATACGGCTAAACCTCTTATTAAAATCATACAACAACTCACCATTTTCTCTCTTTAAGTTGCCAAGCTCAGTGTGGTAGTAGAGGAGATCCTTCTTTTCCCCCCAATTCTTTAGAAATGCATCATCTAAAGCCTTAATATTTGCTATAGATATTGGGATTAGTTCTCTAAACCATTTTCTAGCCTCTCCATCTAGGCTTTCGACAAATACTCTCATCCATACATCATCTTCACTAATGTCCAGGTTATCGGCATAGTTATAGAATGACTCAAGATGTTATTCAATAGTAACACCTTCATTCCAAGTGAACTTAGGCCTACATTTATGATATTCTCGAAGAGGCATGGCATCTAAAGGAATGGGCAATATTAGAGGCCCATACCTAGCAGCTATGATTTTTTCCATTTTCGTACGTGCTTGTAGACCTGCCATGGCTATGGTGGCTAAAAGAGTAGTGGCAGTCTGAATCATGGAGGGTTGAGGAGTGACTGATAAGACTAAAGGAGTACGATGGATAGGAGGTGAGGTTTCCTTTGGGCTTACAACAAAAGGAGAACCTAAAGAATAAGTAGCCTTATGAATCTCTAAGAGTTTTTCTTCACTGCTAGTATTAGATGCTATACTCTCAACATGTATTTGTTCTATTACAAGACTTTCTTGAAGAGATATAGGAGATTTTTTAGTTTACCTAAACATGATGGTCCTTTCTAAAATACCTTTCTCTCTTTGATGATCTTTTTAGGTTCAAGTACTCGGTCAACTTGTTATTTCAGAAGATTTCTTAGAGTATGCCTCAAAAACTGAGCCAAAACTATGAAGTAGAGTTGCCAAGATGTTTAGCCTCTAGTAGAGTTGATAGATAGATTATCACAACCAAAAAAGTGCTCAGAATTTGTATATCACCAAATATGGATCTACGTCATTTCCCACGGAAGATGAGCTTTAGTTTCCTCTCCCTCGCAAAAACAACAATTATGTTCTCTCTCCACGAAACTCTCCTAGGTTGCAGCTCAGAAATGCTTGGTAACATATAATCTTCAATATTGTTCTGAGAACTATTGGAATGGATGATGGTTTGGATCAAGTCAGATAACCATTTCAGCTCTATTTTCACTCAAGACATGCATGAACACCATGAATAATACAAGGCTTTGGACTACTAATGCTCAATAGTTGATAGATTTAATGGATAGATGGAGAATACTGACTGTACCACCAGATTGCATACATAAACACATATGAATGGCCAGCTACAAGAAGTAAATGAAACTTGAAAGTCTAATTTATCAATGTAGAGATAAGATGACAGTTATCTCACATTAGATAGAGGAGAAAACATAAATAACCTATTCAAGTGCAAACATAGAACAACAAAGAAAATGGACATTGAACATATAATACAAAAAGAAGCTTATATTGCTAGAATGAAGATGAGAATCTTGAAGGAACAAAGTAGCAACAATCTCCAGAAGTTGAACCCCTACTACATTTAGTTTTCACCCTTTTATAGGCCTTTTACCATGTTCCTGAGCTCTCAAAGGCTCAAAGCCTTAATCTGTTCTCTCTATCCCTTAATTGTTTGATTCACTAAATAGGCAACCATGCCTTGGAGGTTTTCTCCTTCTGATAGAGGAATAACCACCTTCAGGTAGTTTGATGCACTGTCTAGGAGCTCTCTCATGCTAGGCATGCTCCATGATCACTTGTTGGTTTTGGATAAGGTGCGTTGTTGATGCCTTATGACAGATTATGTTTCCAGCTGTGTTGCACTGTAGATGCGCATGAAATTTATGTTTCGGGCTAGCTGCGATGTCTGCTCCATGATCTCTGTTGTTGTGGTTGTGTTGGGCAGGCTGTGTTGTGTTGTACCCTTTCAAATGTTAGCAATGCATGATTTCTATAAATACAGAACAATATTGTCGTATTGTTTCTATTTTAAACATAAAACAAAGCAATATGGAGAAATCCCACCCCTCTCTGTCCTTTTCAAACTTCAAAAGTCCTCAAAATTGGGATATATATATCGATCGATTCCACCTTTGGGGTGATATCACATCTCCACCGTTGATCTGAGATTTCTAGATCCAACAGTGATGATCCATTTCGAGCGGCTCTTTTGTACTGGAGTTAACAGCCCTATGAGGGTGGTTTTCTCTCTCCTCATCCTCGACATGTGGCGTATTGTATGGCATGGGGCGGGGCTTGGCCTAAACCACTTATCGCCTTTGGCTTTCCCGAAATCCTATGAGTTTTGTGATTTTCCCTTTATATTGAAAATATCTAAAATACATTAAAATGGCTTTCCGTAGATCTCAAATTTTATATACTTCACTTCTAGGACCCTTTCGGGTCAGGGCTTCATCGCTATCGGGACTACCCTATGTTCCTTTGTATTTTGTTATATAACAAAATACATTGAAAATTTATTAAAATCGTCCTACCGGCAGACCTGAAAGATTATCAAATATAGTATATATAACCCTCGAGTCCATTTATCGCATCGCCCATATACTTGTCATAGGCCTCACCCCTTGGTGCTATTCCATTGTGATATAGCGATGCAATTCGATCACAATCGCTTATCGCTCATGCCCAGGGCCGTTTCTTAAATTGTCGATACCTCGCTGATGCGACCTGCCGATCCGATCATCGGAGATCACTGATCAGCGGTGTCCTATGCCCCTTCTTTAAGTTGTCCTCTCTGCAGCGCCAATTGTGATTAGCCACTTAGATCTGGGTCCTTGATCGGTCAGATCTAACAGCTGCTATTATTTCAATGTTTAAACTTGCGATTTTGGTTTTTTCATGGTTTTTCAAGTGTTTTTTGCCTCCCGATAGTGTATTTCGACCGTTCCAAGGGCTCTCCTCTTGCACTGATTTTGACCTTTGGATGATTTTGAGAAAATGGTGAATATTTCAAGAGCATTTTTAGATCCTTTGGGATGATTTTAAGCAAATTTGGAAACTTTGAGAGCATATATGGATCCAATTTTGGGCCTTTTGCCAGCGAGGCTAATAGGTCATAAAAAAGATAAATGAGACTTGAATATAAAGTGGGGTTTTAATTCTAATTTAAGAGATGGAATCAGATTTTGGATGGGGAAGATATCGCTCATTTAAAAATCAGTTGTGTTGCAGAATTGTTTTCTCACGAAAACTCCTGATTTTTGTAGGTTTTGAGGGGAATTTCGAGAAACTATTTTCATATCTGATATCATATTGAAAAATTATGAAAAAAAAAAATATCAGTCGAGTCAGATTCCACATGAGGGAGATATCGTTGATTTAAAATCAGCTCATTTTTTAGAATTTTTTGTGATGAGGGGAAAGTTGCAATGCGAATCTGAAATTCCTGAGTGCCTAGATGGGAATTTCTATCACATTGAAAGATGCAAAATGGTCGTTCCAATTCCAAAAATAGGTTATAAGAAGGATTCTAAGAAATATTGATCTAGTTGTGTCAATTTAAAATTTTTTCCAAAGTGATTTTTTTGTCAAAACCGTCTTCATCGCTTCTAGCAAGAAATTTTTTGTAGGGAAATATAATGGTCCAAATATTGAAAAAGTCATAGAAAGACAAAATTCATTATGGCCAAAACGTTGGAAATATTTATGGAATCTTTTGGAAGACAAGGCTGCCATATGGTGGGGCTCACTTGAGAGTAAGAAGTTGTTAAGCATTCCTCATGAAGAATTTAAAAAATTCCTTTTACACAAATGGTCTCATGCTAGAAAACAAGATAATGAGAAGCATGTGCGGTTATTTTCTACAGGTATCTCCTTATTACAGGATCGATGACCATCAAAAAAATGTGGTGAGTCTCTTCACATCTCTCAAGATACAGTAGTCACTCCTCTTCAGGTGAGGTATTCAGAAGAAGTTCAATAGCTAGCTTTAGCAAAGGGATTTCACAATTGATTGGAATAGTTTCCTCTAAACCATACACTGGTTGGAATGGAGTGAATCTAGTGGTCATCTTAGTAGAAGTTATGTAAGCCAAAAGAGCTGAGAATAACATTAAATTCCAATTGTTTAGGTGCTTCCCAATAGTACGTTGAAGCATAACAATCAAAACTTTATTGATTGCTTCAACATGAAAATAGGCTTATGGATAATAAGAAGTTGATATATCATGTCGAAGGCCGAACTGAGCAGTCAACTCTGCCGTCATGTGATGATGAAAATGTGATCCATGGTATGTCACGATAGCTTGAGGGACACCAAAACGTGCTATGATGTGGTTAAAAAGGAATTGTGTAGCAGTAATACCGTCAACATTGTATGTAGGCATCGCCTCGACCCATTTAGTAAAATAGTCGATGACGGCAATGATATAACCATGCCCCCCAGGTGAGTGAGGGTTACATGTCATGAAATCAATGCCCCATTTGGAAAATGGGGCAACAGTAATTATTGGGTGTAGGGGTGTAGGTGGGGTGCACTACTTGCAGTTGAAAATCTAGCATTCATGCCATTTCTGGATACCTAGAATGAAGTCTTTGAAGATAGAAGATTAGAAATAACCTATGTGGAGGATTTTGTAAGGAGTGGCATATCCAGACATATGACCACCACACGCACGAGAGTTCTAATCATTTAAGACCCGCTGAGCCTCTTTAAGGGTGAGAAATCTACGAAGAACAGAGTCCACACCAACTCGATACAATGTATCACCAGGGATCGAATAGGGTTGGGGCTGATGTCGAATGCGACGTCGGTCAGATTGGGACAACGCAAATAAGAAAGTCTAGGTTTGGAGATAAACAATAATGTCACCATACCATGGGTCAAGAGTGCTGGTTAGAAACAAAGTTTCATCCGGTATATGCCCATTAAAATCAGTTGGAGTGCTTGCAGATGGAAGAGCACATATCAACTAAGAAAAGACTAGTGATTTGTCTGATTTGGCAGCAGTAAATTCCAAATCAAACTCCTATAGGATAATGATCCATTTGGAATATTCCCCCCCCCCAATAACTGAAGAGTTAGTATATATGTCATGGGGTTACAATAAGAAATCACAGTGCTTTTCCGTAACAGAATATAATGTCGAAATCTTTGGACGACATGCACTGTCACCAAGGTAAGATTCTCAACATGAGCATATCAAGACTCAGTATCAAGAAGATTCTAGATCAGATAATAAACCACATGCTCGTCATCGTCATTGTCATCCTGAACTAACACCATACAAATAGTGGTATCAGTTGCAGCCAAATAAAAGAAGTAATCGCAATGATATTTGGGGGGATGTAGTAAAGGAGCACTAATAAACACATTCTATAAAGCATCGAAGGATTCCTGGGAAAATTCATCCCAAATAAAAGGAATCCCCTTCTTAAGTAAGCAAGTAAAACACTTGGCAAGTTCAATGTAATTAAGGACAAATCAATGGAGAAAAATATATTTTCCCTGTAGGCTCTACAATTGTATTAATAATGTGGGGGGGGGGCTAAATTGATTATGGCCTCATCTTTCATTGGATCAATCCTCATACCTTTGGAAGACACCACAAAACCTAAGAGCGAGCCAAACTCGACGCAAAACACACACTTGTGTGGATTGAGACAGATATTGTAAGGCTAACATCATAAAAAGATAGCTCTTAAGTGATCAAAATGGTCATGACATTTATCCGAATGAGCTAGTAAGTTGTCCAGGTATGGATAAACAATGTGTCAAATGTCATGAAATGCATAAGACATTGCTAGTTGGAAGGTAGCACCAACATTCTTCAAACCGAAAGGAATATTTGTGTAAGCGAAAGTACCCAAGGGATAGATAAAGCTAATTTTATGCTGATCGGTAGCTAGAATATTAGTCTGGTTATAGCCAAAAAAATCATCCATCAACGAAAAAATCTTAGTCCCAGTGCATTCATCAATGATTTGGTCGTTAAAGGGAGTAGGATAATTGTCCTTAGGACATGCGAGGTTGATATTGCAGTAATCAACACAAACACGTATCACGCCTTGCTTTTTGGCAACAAGGACGATATTGGATACCCAATTCATCAATGGAATAGGATAAATGAAACCCACTTTCAAAAGTTTCTATACTTCTGATTCGATAGCAGCAACCTTTCGAGGGTGCACAAGGCAAAGCCATTGTCGAATAGCCTTAGCACCAGGATTAGTCAGAATCTCATGCACCACAATGGTTGGATCGATATAGGGCATTTCCTCATATGACCAAGAGAAAATGTCTCGGAATTCTTTAGAAAGATGAGTATAAATCCTGATCTCATCTATAGAACAGGAAACCCCAATATTAATGTTCTCGACAATTTCTACTTTAACGAAAATGTCAAGAGGCATTGTAGCAGTGATGTTTCCCATATTACCATCCAACAAGACTTCATGCACCAGGGAAGGTGTCTAATGTGGAGGTGTAGGAGAATGAGAAACAGAGGCTTCAAGACAGGAAGGAATCTCATCGAGCCTAGGAAGAAAAGAAGAATGATGATGTAAATTGTTCCATGGAATTTCATCCAAAGACATGAGCTCAACGATACTCTCATCGGTAGGGAATGTCTCGTTCAAAGGATTCAGAGAATCCTAAGAACCCATCCAGGGAGATGGCACATAAGTGTCCAGGTTCATACTGAATACAATATGACTTTCTGATGTGGTCATCGAAGCTAAGACAATTTCTTGATAATTTATCTCCAATGGACTTAAAGGCATAGGATCGCCAAATGAATTAATTTGATCTTCAGTAGGGATAATCCAAGGATCCATAGAGCTTGATATCATATTTACCGAATGAACATTCAGAGGTGGGAAAGAAAAGGTGCCCATTAAAGCAGATTCTTTGAAGAGATGTGCCCCCACACTCTCATAAGGAATCTCAGTATTTACCATGTAAGGAACATTGTAGTTCGATGAACCAGAAGAAAATAAGGATGCTTGATAAACCGTGACAATTTTTCCTTCATGAGGAAAACAAAGTATGCGGAACCAAGAAGAATGTTGTAGTTGAGATTGGCATCTACAACTTGTACTTCTAATTCAGTAGTATTTCCTTCTAATGTAATGAACAAGTTCATGAGAATTCCATATGGACATGAACCTCCACCATCAAAGGCTTTTAAGGTATTAGGAGACTGGTTAAGACAGGGAGAGCCAATGGCTTTCCAACACGAAACTAAGATGATGTGGGTTGAGGTTCCTTCATCAATAACCGTTCGATAAATCATATTTCCTTTGATAAGGAACTGTATTAGAAATGCAATCTAGTGATGAAGAAGAGGGACATGATTCTCTACATCGAAAGTAATCAGAATCAAATCAGAAGGATCGATAACACCTATAACAGAAAACAATGACATCCGTTGCATTGGACAGGATTGGAGAACTGCGAAGGGAGACATCGGCGAAGGTGCTTGAACTAAATCCTCAATAATATTGTAATGTTGCATAGTGTTATGCTCTTAACCTGCAAATGATACCCAAATACAGAATATGCGAAGAAAAGAGACTGAAAACACAAAATATGCGAAGAAAAGATACCAAGAACACAGAATGGCAATGATTTTATTATTCAGAGAGTAATGTTCACCTGCCTCTTCGAGGGGGAAACCTCCAATAGAGCAGAGCTCGATTAAAAAAATAAGACACGATGCTCCTCATAGGGAGTTTCTATCCTTTATATATGACTCCTACGTGTAATACCACGGGTCAATACCGTGTATTACTAACACCATCTATCTAATACTACAACCCATTTGCGACTAACTGTGGTTCCTTTATTAATTGTGGATTAACCACTTACAATTATTAATATGGGCTTTATTGACTCTTGACTATGACGTGGTCCCATTACATAGATAATGGGGTTAGGGTGGGACCCTAACATGCCCACCCCCTTAAGACTAGCCTTGTCCTCAATGCTGAAGCTGCGGAAACTGCTGCAGAATAGTGGCTGGCTCCCAAGTTGCATCTTCTGGAGAGGTGTCTTTCCATTTGACTAGGACTTCCTTAATCATGCGGCCGCGCAGTTGCTTGACTCGTGTGTCGAGGACCTGTTTTGGTTGAAGCTAGATGGACCCTTCTTCGTCCAATTCTGGTAGACTGGTCTGAATTCTGCAATTGTTCCCAATCACTTTCTTGAGGCACGAGACATGAAAAACTGGATGGATTTTTGCAGTAGGTGGCAAGGCCAACTTGTAGGCCACTTCTCCAATGCGTTGAAGTACTTGATATGGTCCGTAGAATTTGGGAGAGAGTTTCTGACATCCCTTGTCTTTGAGTGATGTTTGCTTATATGTTTGGAGTCGTAAAAAGACCTGATCCCCTTCTTGAAATTGGTGCTCTGAGCGATGCTTGTCTACCTGTTGCTTCATGCGGTTCTGAGCTTGATGAAGATTCTCTCTAAGATGGGCGAGCATAGTTGCGCGGTGTTGTAGGAGTTGATCCACTGCCTGGACTTTTGAGCATCCCTTGAGATATGAAGTAGGGGAAGGCGGGAGTTG
>APFE031624231.1:0-24039 GCA_000404065.3 Pinus taeda
TCCTACTTCTATTGTAAGTGAACAAGATTCTCGATTTGTTGGGAATTTTTGGTCAAATTTGTGGGACATGATGGACACAAAGTTGAAGAAGAGTACAACCTTTCATCCACAAACAGATGGACAAACCGAGGTGGTCAATAGAAAAGTTATTCATCTTCTTAGAGGATATTGCAGCAAACATCCCAAGTTGTGGGATGAACAATTGCATTACATACAACATGCATACAATAGGGCAAAGCATTCTTCTGCAAATACATTGCCATTTGAGGCATGTTATGGGTAACTTTCCAAGATCGCCATTGGACTTCATCTTTGAGAAAGGTGTCTCCATAGAAGGTCACAATGACATCGATAGGGCAAGGAAGTTCATAGAGAAAATTCAGTTGATACATCATACTGTGCAAGAACAACTTGAGAAAAGTCAAAGCAGCTACAAGGCAAGGCATGAAAAGTTACACCGGGTTGATCATAAATTTCAAGTTGCGATGAAGTTTGGTTATACATTAGCAAAGAGAGACTTCAAGGGAAAGGTAAAAAACTTAAACCAATCCATCATGGTCCTTTTAAAATTCTGGAAAAGATTGGTAACAATGCATTTAAGCTTGATTTGCCTCCTTATATGCAAATATACTCTATTGTTAATGTTGAGAATTTGAGATTGTTTGAACCTCCTTTGATTGATGATCAAGGAGAGCATGTTTAGCTGCCATCAATAGATGATTTCTCGCTAGAATATCTAGATGAGATTTAGCAAGATCTCATACTTGACAAAAGAACCAGAACTTCAAAGAGAGGGGATATTGAATAAATTAGAGTGGGATTCAAGGGACAAAAGCCTTCTCAAGCTAAATGGTTTTAGACCAAGAAGGTGAGGGAGTTGTACCCTCACCAGATGAACAATTGATAGTATATTTTGGGGTCCAAAAGGCTTCTATTAAGGAGGAATGATCAGGTGCTCAACATTTATCTCAATAATAAAAGTTCTCAGTTTGGCTCGAAACCTAAATGATTGTGTCCATCTTGGAAAATTGATCCTAACATAACTCGTTTCATCGAAAATTGAGTTCATATGAGAAATTTATTGTGTTATGATCGCTTTGCTAAACAGGCGAAATTTAAAAAAAAAATGCCCAGTCATTGCACAGTTAGTAGTCTGTATTGATGATGTGGCAGGTGACTAGGCACGGTCAATGTTGGTCAAAGACGAATCAAGATTGGGCAAATTTCATCATTCGATTGGGTTGTACAGTGGTGATTTGGCACATTTATATTGGTGCATTTCTGGATCAATGGAAGAATGCCACATGGAAAACTCGAAGGCTACCACATGGCACCTCCCAAGGGTTGGGTTAGATATATATGTTTGAACAAAATTTATTGGTGGAAGTCGGGGTCGAACCCATGACCTATCACCTGCAAACTTTACGCCTTAATCGTCTGCTCTACACAATGTTTCTTAACCAATGTATTCATTGCATGTATTTGAGTTGTAACTGTTTGGAGGTTGGCGGTTAAGGGAGGGCCAGCCTGCAGGCCAACCCTCCCCCCATGTGAAAAAATGCTTCAAACCATAAGAGGTCATAGTTTGTTAACCTCGGAGGCTACATAAACATCCACTTCGATGGTTAAGAGCTCGCATGTGAACGCAACCTCCAACTATTAGTTAACCCTACGACTATCCAAACCACAGCTCCAATGATTAACATGTGAATGATAGATCATAACGCCTAATGGTCAGTCGGCTCTGATGGTTTCGACAGACCCTAAACACAACGTTTAATGAAACTTAATCATTCCATGTGAATAGTCCACCATTGCCGCCGAAGGTCATGATTTAAGTTAGCGCTAATCTCATCTTTAACTCTAATTAAGCATAGTTGATATTAATTAACTACAAGTTTATTTTGGTGATAAGTTTGGTAGTGCCCCCAAATTTAGGATTGCCACCAATTTTATCGGCGCTAACTGGAGATGTTCCAGAATTAGAGGAGAAAATATAGGAAAAGATTGACTAAGCTCTAGAGAAGTCAATTTTCGACCAAATTGAGCTCAGAAAGAGGTGTTCTTAGCTAATTTGGACATTCTGAACACATCGGTGTAGGTATTAAGATCCATAGAGCTTTGTAAACAACATTTTTTATACATTTATCTAATACAAAGGCCTAAGCCATGGAAGCTGGACCAAGGAGATGTAGCCTAGGAGGGGTGAACTCCTTCATCAAAATATTGTGTTAATGTGTCTCTTTGATGGTTTGTTGTACTCTAAATATTTGTTGTTCAATATTTTTTTTTGAAGATATTTTTCTCATGAATATCACTTTAAACTTAAGGAAATTTACTTGATTGTATGCACAAACAACTAAGGAAATATCAGCACAAGAAGCAATAAGAAAGGATATGTTTATAAATTTGTAATTGTTATTAGCACAACAAAACTAATCATACAAAGACAAATCACCAACATATGTGTCTATATCTATAGAATAATAAATACCAATAATAACATTATTTATACAAAATGTTGAATTAATAAATTTTGTGTGCATTAAATAAGAGAAAAAATATGCAACTAGATTTATCAAAACATAAAAATAATATTACCTCAATTATCTAGTGGCTCATCTATATAAAATAGGATGTTATGAAATACTCTCCAATAAATCATTGTATATGGATTGAGGACAAGATCAAGGACATGATTTTCCTTTGAAGCCAAGAAATCACAAGTCTCTCTATTGACCAACATACATGGTCACTATGCTTAGCACCTGTTTGGCAACAACTTCCCCCACATGTATATGCACACATCAATATATGCCTAGGAGGGAACTGGGGTACTGTTAGTCTAGTGGCATGAAGGCTCTTAAAAAATAAAAATAAATAAATTTGATGCAAATGGAAAGATTGTCCTCACATAAAAAAATAGGGTTAAAATGATCCAAAATGAAGAAAAATTGTTGCAAAAATACCCCTGACCACCTAATTAGTTGGGGACTCTGTATTAAGCTATCTACATATCACATCAATGAGAAAATGATGCACGAACCATCAAAGGTAAAGTGTGCAAGTGCGATGATAATAAAGGATAGGCACTTAACCTCCTCTACACCAAATGCGATTATTCACAATTGCTCATTAGCAATATGGAAGCCTGTAACATCAATGATGTCATACTTGGAATATATCTACACATATTCAAAATGACTCTCTCCTCCAATGTTAAGAAATAGATTAGGGAATTGGAGAAAAACCTTTGTAAACACACCCCATTACCCTTAGGAGTGTATTTACTATGCTAACCCAACATCCCTGGTACAATTAGAGAAATGGGGTAAAAAAAAAATTGACTTCTTCCAAGATTCTAGAACTTAGTTTGGATGTTGTTATTGTATTTTTCCTGGAAAGACTTTTCTAGTGATACACATTTTGTCCAATTTGGACCCCCGGATTACAGGTTAGGGTCTTCTAAAGTCTTATTAGTCTAAATGGGCCACCTCTATTTTATTTCCACGTGGCACCCATGTGGTGAGTACATTGCCATGTGGTAGGGGCTCTAGGGAATCTAGTGGCACTTGGCCACGTGGTGTACCTCGATGTCATAGAATTTTCATTAACCCTACACAATTACATGTAGGTTTATTATCCACACATATATAAATATATGACTATATAACATGTGGCGCACACATATAATTATTACACACACACATGCGCGCGCGCAGTTACAACCTGCCACCATCCTATAACCAATGTTAACCATTCAAATTAACAACCAACAATTGAATGTGCAACCCCTATCACACACACATATTTATGTAGTTGTGGACCTCTGCCATCCAATGGCTCACTTCAAAATTTCAATCAATGACCATCAAATGAAAGTGGGACCCCTTCTCCCCTCGTTGATGTCACAGGGGGAGGCCTCGCTATCTTGGTTCCACTTCATGGTTCTAGGGTAGTGATCCAACTGTTTATCTTCCTTTGAATTATCCAATGGTCCTTGTCCAATAGCGACACTTCCCCTCCATTCTTGACGTCACGAGGGGCTAAGGGCCCACTATTTTTATGACTGTTGATTGCAGAAATGGATCTTAATCATTTTCTATAGATTTTGATTTCTGCCCCTGGTTGTAGTAGGGGGTCATATGATTAAACGACATGGTCCTTAGGGCTAGGGCCTCCAATTTTGAGCCATGTCATTGTGGTTTCACTCATTGTTCACACATGATGCATCAGACACTTTATCGACTACTCTCGATTGAACCTTTTGTTTAGAGTGAATGTTATTATGTGACCGAGAGTAGAGTTTCCTTCATCGTTTATACCCGTATGTGTGTGTACAAGGTTGAGCCCAACCTTTGGTCTTAGCCCTCATCACCTAAGGACCATGTCTGACCTCAAATCCAAGGTGCTCCTTAACATTTGTTATCACACACACACACACACATATATATGTATGTATGTATGTATTATATAAGATATATTCACGTGTATGTTGATACACCTATGCATGGCCTAAAAAGCTCAGCACAAACCTATGGGTTGTCTAGAATATATCCAACAAATATTTTATAAGTGTATCAAACATTTCAGCCCAACCTCGCTGTAACTAGTAAATACCTCGGCTCACCATGGGTGGTATTCCACATGAAGATTCATGTAATAACGTTGTCTCACTAGGGACTTCAATGACCTCTATAGTCATGTTTCATTCCCATAACTAGATGATGTTGAAAGCAAGTTATGGCTTCAACATATGAATATGTAGGCACCTATTTTATCCCTTAGGCTCGAGGAAAAATTCTTGTATAAAAACATGTTCAGGGAATGCATTCCTGCTTTAAGGCATATTTAATATTATAGAGTCCATTTACATTTCAGTATTTAGCCTTTACACAATTATCACAACGTATTAACTATACACGTAACAATTACTAAATAAACTAGGCATTAAGCCTCGAATCTCAATAAATCCACTTAGAAATGTTTACATACACACACACACACACACACACATGTATGTATACTTCTATACTTTATATGTATCCTCCTTCCCACACATGACAATTAGTATAGGTTTCCAGGAATTTATTACATCCATTTCAATGAGGCATATACACCTCATAATACCAATCATGCTGATGAGTTTACTAATGCTGAAAGGTTAACACAAGTTTCTTTGTATAGGCCCTTTTGATTTTGATTCATCATTGTTTAACTCAACAATTAAGTTTAGTAATTAATAATATCATCACATGTTGTTATATCTTTCCTCAGTTCATATTCAAAACGAATGCATAGTTGTATTCAACTAGTGCACACACACACACGCACACATAGATATATTTATATCCTTTCCCTACATAGAGCACATTGGTACAAAACCAAAATGACAAGGATCCATTTATCCACATTCCTATGCTGAAGGTCATGAGAACTTCATTCTTTAATCACAACAGAGTCATCTACCATTCATGCAATCAATACAATTATCTTAATGTCCAAACATAAATTTCATGGCACATGATACATATGAAGAAACTTATATTGAATTGAAATTGGATTTAGGAAACTGAGTTTGGGAAAACAACTCTCCACCCAACCATAGACAAGTTGCAGCTAGTCGTCACTTGCAATTGTCACCCACGAGCTAGATTCCATAGACTGAGGGGGTTTTTTCTAAGGGATTAAAATCCATCTGCTAGTTAAAATGGTGATTCTAGAGGTTCTCCCACCTCCACCCACTAACAATTTAAGCAGTCAACAAAATCACAGGGAAATCTCGAGGCCTATTGCCTCCACCCTTCAAGGTACAACATAGTGGTTCCACCCATCTTGGGAACTCAGTAACCCATTCTAAAACAAAAGCACTGCAAGAAATGATTTTAGAAATCCTCATTTTAGGAATTCAAGGAGAAATCATCCACCCCATCCATAAAGGAACTCCAAAGAAAACCATATCCACCCTTTGGCCAACAGGGAATCAAGAGGTCGTTGTTCCTCACCTGAGGGAAATTTCTTCGTGCCATCTTGCTAAACAAAATTTTATTTCCTTGTTGCATCTGTGTGTTCTTCCCTTCCTTCAAGAGACCTTCTTTTGAACTCTCATTCATAAGTTATCCTCCTGTTTTTCCAGCTAGCCTAGAATTCAGAACCACTTTCTCTTTTGCGTACCAGACTGTTCGAATGGTGTTTTCCTCTGTTCCTTGCATAGTCATTTAGAAATTTGCTTCTATCTACCAAAACCTTGTCCACCTCTCTAATGGTTCCACTTGCCTGTATTTCCCCATGTTTGTTTACGTTGGTTAATTTGTTGCACTGGGTGGAAAACACGCCTTATGAGTTGGAAATTTGCTCATTTTTCCTTTTTAAATTATTGTCCTTATCTCCCTGTTTATTGCTGCAAGGAAGCACATTTTTTTGTCCTCTTCTTATAATTTATAAGAAAATACAAATTGTCCCTTTTTTCTTAGCTGTCAGTTTCCATGAACCAACTCATATTTCCTTCTATAAGGAAACTTTAAACTATCCCCTCAACTCTGGAATTCCTATCCCTTTACTCAACCCATTTTATTATCAAATATTTACATTTTATATGATCCCAAGCAAGTAACCACTCCTCATTGGGGGAATACCATCCCTGGTGTTCTTTGTCCATATACAAAGCAAAAGACATGCTTAAAATACCAAACATAGATGAGAGGGAGCTTTATATATAATTTTTTTTTTATCTTTTACAATCCATCGTGTATGTACAGTGACTTGTCCAATCACTTGGTGAATATTAATTTTGAAATTCAACCATATTCTAATGGTCTTCTTTGTAGTATTTTGATGCTTTATATGTGTTCAGTCCAACTTGGATTTTTTCTCTTTCTTTGGAGTGATTCCTGGCTCTAATTTCTAGCGGTGATATTCTTGCACTCTTTATTCCTTTAACGAATAATTCCTAGCTCATTGTTTCCTGGTACACCCCCAATGTGCTTCCGATTCCAATCAGCTATGCTCATGACCAAAAACCAATTTCATTTTCCATCCTTCCCTTCTCTATTTCTCGGCCCCTTGAGAAATCTAGTCACCCTTTTTCCATGCAATCACTCACCTTTCAAGTTCAGGCATCCCCTTCTTTGCTTCCCAGTCCCTTGGGCTATCCATTCTTGGCAAGGATTCCTATCATCTGAGGGGTCTCAAAACCAAGGCATATCCCTACCTCAAAACTATCATACTAGTCATAAAATGCATTTATGGTAATTAGTTGGCACCATTGGTGCTAGTGTCACACAATGGCCCTATTCCTAAAATATTTTATTAGCATAATGTCACATGCTCTAATTCCTTTTGTCACTGTTGCTATGCATCTTGTAGCCAACTCCAACCACCCAAGCTGCGCAATTCCATGATTTACTACATCGTACACATAAATTTCCATTAGACTCATCATAAGGAATTACAATAAATTTCAATCATAACTCATTAGCACCTTGTCCATGAAATGAAACTCATGACTTTATTTGGCATTCTATCAAAGAAAACCAAGTTAGGTCATAAACCAAATAATCATATATCAATGTATCATTTTATGTTCATAATTTAGAAATTTATGAAATCAAATGGAATATAGATAATCATATTTGAATTTCTCTTTGCTTCTTTCTTCACACACTGGATTGGTTTCCAAACTAGTAAGCATTCAGTGGCCTTTTCTTTTCTCGTTTACACATTGGATTTCAAATTTATTAAGTGGTTCCTCAGCCCCAAGGCTAGTACTTAGTAAAAAATAAATATAAATAAGCCCACTCACTACCTTACGAATATGTGCACTACCAAACCATGTAGTCATCTGTCAACGGGAATATTATCATCGAGAATCCAGAGGCTAACTTGCCTCCAAATGATACATTAACAGGACAAGGGCCTAGATAGTCCCATACTTGCCTATCCCAAAACATTACATAACACATACACATATACATATACACATGGAATAATACAACGTATACACATATACAACACAAAATGTACACATGACACAATACAAAATGTACAATACTGTAACTGATTGCAAGCTTGCAGACTCATATCATCAAGAATCTAGAGACTATATTTTCTTCACCACTATAAGTCAGGAATCCAAAGGACACAAGGCCTCCAACCAAACCGGGAATCCAAAGGACCATGTTCCTTGACCTAAACATTACCTTTTTCCATGCTTTTGTCACTACACCCACAACCCAAATCTCGAGTCTGTGTCTCCTTCAATTGTCTATGCTTGTCCCAACATGCCACATATCACACTAGTTTCATTCTGTAGATACATCATGGGCATGGTATGAGAATCATAATCGCATGACATCAAGACCATAAATCAACAAGGACTACTTCTTTCCCAATTGATTCCTCACATAACCGAGAATCACAAACATGCCATCCATTCATACGCTAAATGCATAAGCATGATCAATCATTCTTTCACAAGAACGGTCTAGACAATAACCTATCAATCACAATGGAATCATATACATTTATTCATTCATCGACATGATCATGAACACAACACAATTACATGTGTCCATAAAGTCAAGGTTAAGAGAACTTCCTTTATCCATGCAAAGCATGCCAAACATTGAACTGTAGTTCCCAATTGGACCTAGGAGTTTGTTACCCCAAATCCATTTATTTTACCTTTCCTTTCTTCTACCATCAACATTATCAACTAATATTATTGCTGCTACAATGACCAATAGTTTCCGTGAACTTTGTATTTCATGTTTAGGCTATTCACACACAAGAACATCATTCCAACAAAGTTTCCATCAATGGCCTTTATTTCCCACTTTCCCAATAATGTTTCATGTTGCTTGGAACCCCTTAAGTACCTTCACCAGTTACCCAAACATGGAAATCATAATTTTATTCCATTCACATTATCATATTTTTAATGATAACTAGCTTATCTTAATACTATGGTGCTTCTCGACTAAAATCATGTCTTACCAACCAACATCATTATTCCTTCACCTCATCATAACACAAGGGATGCATTTGTGTGTGTGCATGTATACACACACACACACACATCATCCATGCAGTTTAATGATTATAGAGATTCCCTTTGTGCCCTTTTTCATGGTTGTCTCGTCACTTCCCATTTATTCCAATGGACCTAACCAACCCAATTGGTTGTCATATTTTTCCTTCCTGCCTACAACTACCCTTTATTCATGCATTGGGCCTCATTTGGGTCTTACATTTCCTGCTGATTCCACTCAACTCTTTCAGAGCTCCATTAATTTTATTTTTCCCCAACAAGATCCCAAGACCCCTAAAAACATAGAAGGAAAGAACAAGAAGAAAACGAAGGAACCATCATACAATCTCGTAGCAGTGATACAAAATCATAAATAAGGTAGGATGGCCATGCACATCTAACAGTAAAACATGGTAATTCAAGCATAACATCAATTGAAGAACAAAATATCAAATGTTCAACAACCACAACATTTAATCCCTATGAGTTTCAGTGTTTTCAATACTTCATTAATAAAAGCATAGTCCCATCCTTCTTGAATATTTCATGGCAACCCTTTTAAACTTTTAATTCCCCTCCAATTTCTTGTAGGAGGATTCCTTTGATACTTATCAGAGGGTCTTGAGGGAAAGCCCTGTTCTCTTCCCTATCTTGCAACATTAAACTTTGCTACTTCATGTGCTTGAGAGCTCTTGCAAGCCACTCCCTTGTTGTTGTACCAATCTCTTTAAGCATTTCCATTTTCATTCAGTTGTTAATAATATCAATGCATAACGCATATTAGTTGTTGCCCTGCCATGTTATACCAAGCATGTTGTCCTACATATTCACACACATCTCAACTAATTCATTAGTCACATGTCTTAAAATCCAGGATGTAACCATGAATATTTTATAAATTTTTCAAAAAACAGAATTTTCATGCATACAAGGACATCAATTTATGCATAATCATGCTTTTACAAAATTTAAATTCATATTTTTACCCAAAATGATCAGCATTAATTACTGTTATCCTCTTTATCAATGCACCTATTGTTGCATGTTAAAATTAGCCTTCATTAGTTTCACTCAACCTCTTTACTGGGACCATCTTCACTAATCAAAGAATCAACTTTTTCCATAAGAAACCATGGCAGTATGTATATTCAGCCACTTTATTTAAGGCCAATAATAACAATGCATCTGCAATATTGAAGGTGAGTTAAAAACCATTGAGCATATAAGCATCCGCAATTTCATAACGTTTTTTTTCACATTTACGAAATATATCATGCACATGAAGGTAATCTCATAATCAATGTATATATAGCTATTCAATCACAATACTACACCCAACACCTACTTGCACAAGCAAGAAATCACCAACCACATCACTCTTTAGTAGATATACACATCCTTTATCTATAAGGTCTACACAAGACCTTTTCCTTTGAACTCATCTCGTTTAAGTGTTGAACATGGATTCTCTATCTCATTTTGAGATAACAACCTTTGCAGGCTTGAACCAACCATTTCCACATGTCACGCCCCATTCCTTAAACAAGGCATTAACCATGAAATACAAGCATTCATAAGGGAAAACATAATAACCAAAAATCATCATATAGAAACAGTTAATTTCCACTCAGTTTCTTTGCCATATAACAATCATAGCATGGGACTCCCAAATCCCAATCAACATACACATATACATATATTTACATTTGATTAAAAACAAGCCATGTTATCTAGGCTACAACAACATAGGGATTCCCCCTACATTCCTCATATCACAGGGACATTCACATCCACACTTATTCCAAGTGTGTAAGAATACACCATTTAGCCAATAGTGCTAGTACCCTTCAAACACTAATACTCAAACCACACAACTAGTTCTGCTAATAATGAAAGTCAACATGCATCCATAGTCACAATAATAGTTTGTCCATACCTTCAAGATGCCTAATGGAAAACTCATGCAATACCATTACATTTTTCAATAAAATCCATCATCCTAGAACATCCTTGATAGCAAGATTTTAACACCTATTACAATGCTTCAAACCTCGTCTAATCTCCAAAAGTTCAGCTAGATCGAATGCTTGGACTTATTACTTTTTTAATTCAATAACAGGGCACCAACTTATTCCCAAAGGTCTAGAGTTGAAACCTTTGTCCACATTTCTTCTACTGTAGAGCCCATCCAGACTAAGTGTTGAACCTAGAAGCTTTGATACTACCTCTAAAATCACCCCCTTACCCCTAGGAGTGTATTTACTATGCTAACCCAACTTCCCTCGTGCAATTAGAGAAAAGGGGCAATTTGTTTTTTGATTTCTTGCAAGTTTCCATAACTTAGTTTGGATGTCATTATCATATTTGTCTAGGGAATAGTTTTATAGTGATATAAATTTTGTCCAATTTGGACTCTAGGATTACAATGTAGGGTCTTCTAACATCTTATTAATTAAAATGTGCCACCTCTCTTTTCCTGCCACGCGGCATGTCACTACACTACCACACGGTGGGGGCTCTAGGAAATCTAGTGGCACTTGGCCATGTGGTGTACCACGATGCCCCGTACTTTGCATTACCCCTCCACCATTGCATGTGGGTGTATTGTCTACATATCTATAAATATATGACTATATAACATGTGGCACACACATATAATTATTACACATAAAAAATAATGAACAAATAATAATAATATATATATAGATATCTATAGTTACGACCCACTGCCATCCGATGACCCATGTCAATGTTTCAAGTAAATGAGCAATAATCGAAAGCGCAACCCATATTACACACACACATACATGTATTTGTGAACCTCCGCCATCTGATGGCTCACGTCAAAAATTTCAATGAACGACCATCAATTGAAAGAGAGATTGATGAGTCCCATCGATAGGCATACCTTGAATATCATTATGCTATCCTCCAACCTTAAAATTATCCTTTTTGTGAGGATCCAACCTATGGTCCTCTAACTAAAATTAAATTTATTTAATTTAATCATAATAAGAAGGAAAATATCATGTTTATAACTTTACATTTACTTGATAAAAACATACAAGCAAAATCTGATCAACAACATATGAAACATGTAAGAAATTTCTTTTATAACAATTTACATAAATAAAACAACAAATGGAAAAATACTTGTTCTAGTGGCTTGGTTGGGATGCTCCCAATTCTGTTGGGATATTCCTCCTAGCTACCCAACTGAATTTACCTCTCAACCAACTAGGAATGATTCCTAGCCCAGGGAACCTCCACAGGTTCCCTAGCCCTCCAAGCCTAAGTCCAACTAGTTGTAGTGTTTCTAAGTTAAAACCAACACTCTCCAATAGATCAAAGTTTGAATTCTCTCATTTTTCTATCCATCTTCTCCCTTTTCCTTCTCCACATTCCTCTCAAAATAAAATCCTCCAATGTCAAAACAAATACCAAGGATCTCTCCCCATTCTCCTCTCATCCTCCTTTCTTTTATGTCTTTTCCTCTCATCCACCTCAACCACTTATCATTAATGACATTACTACTCCCTCATCCTTTTAATTTAATAACCTTGACTTTCCTTACCATATCTTATCCAAAAGTAGATTTGAGAAGACACCTTGGGAATATATATATATATATAATAATATATATATATATATATATATATAATATATATAGTGGAGAATACCACATCTTATCTAAAAGTAGATTTGAGAAGACACACTGGGAATTGAAATATGGATATTTGATTTAGAAATAAATTGGAGAAGAAAATATCTTATCTAAAAGTAGATTTGAGAAGACACATTGAGAATCAAAATATGGATATTTGATTTAGAAATAAATTGGAGAAGACCATATCTTATCCAAAAGTAAATTTGAGAAGACACCTTGGGCATTGAATAATAGCAAATAATAAAAGTCATATCAGTAAAATAAAATTACAGATTCACAAGTGTAGGTATATACCAATATTAATTAATAATTATAAGTCAATATTTTCAGGTTAATTAAACACTATCAAAATTAGCATGATAGGATCAAGTAGTGCATTACATACACCCCTCCTTCAGACAAATTTGTCCCAAAGTTAGAGTGAAAAGGACATAAGGAGTTTGAGAAGTTTGGCAATAAAGCATAACGAAATAAAGAGAGATATAGTAGTCAAATTAAGTAAGTTAGGAAATGATACCACTTCCCATAAAGAGTCTCCAACTAACTTATATCTTCCTATCCTTCCTAACCTACTTCCACTCCCATCCTATCCATCCTTTGCTGCAATATACTATGGCATCGTCTATACCGATCTAACTGCTGATAAAACCAATATGGAGGAAGCCTCAACTATATTAAGCTAACTTCCCTAGCAAGCAACTGGCAATCATCATCACACGTCCAAGGGAGTTCCATCACTTCCCTCCCACAAATCCAGGTTTGGAGGATACATGATGGGAAATGCCTCCACCCCTCCTCAAAACTAGGATCAAAAACCTAATATGGACCACACTACGATGTTGGATGGATATTTTTCATTGAATAATCCAATTAGGTAATCTTTTTACCTGCCATTTACACTTTACCCATGTCATAATAGTGCATATAAAATAAATACAAAATGTAATAGAACAATTTACATCATACCATTCCTCATTAGATGTCTCAATATTCCCCCATTGGAAGAGTAGACCTCGGTTATCATATAACTCTTTCCAATTTGAAGGTTGGTTCTCATTCATGCATATACATAACAAATACTATATATATATATAGATATATATATAGAATATATAGATAATATATAAATATATATATATATATATATATATATATATATATATATATAATTTACAGGATCTTAATCATCATTTAAAAGTCTTGTATCTTCCATGTTAGTTTTGTACTTCATAACAACATATTGGAAATAAATCTTACATTAGATAAATCATATCCCTTTAAGCCTTACATCAAACAAAATTAACTTGGATAAGTCATACACTAGATAAATCAAAACCAAATAAGTCGTACATCACATAAATCATACATCAAATATTTTAATCAACAATACCTAACAACACCTAATCTATCTAATGATTTATATAAGTAGTTTAATCTTTCCAACTAAAATGCATCAATATTACATAGTGTTCATAAATTAAATAACATGGAACTACAAATAGAGCCTTAGCATAGGATATACTTATCCCACTGGACCTTAACCTGGTCCACCATGCGATGTCTAAGCTATTGAACCTTACGGTCCAATATGCGTAATGGTTCGACCATTACGGTTCCCACATCTGAGACCTACAATTCCCTCCATTCAAGTATGTGAGATTCATCAGAAACATAATTTCATAAAATAGATACATGAAAAGCATCACGAGTTTTATGAAAATGGAGTGGCAATATAAGACGATATGCAATTGGTCTAATCTTCTCCTTGATTCTAAAAGGTCCTATAAACCTGGGTGACAACTTTTTCACTTTCCCAAACTGAATGGTGCTTTTGTTGGGTCAGATACAAATAAAAACTTGATCTCCTTCTTCATAACTACGATCAGTCCTATTTGCATCAAAATAACTCTTCTGCCTATCTTGTGCTTCCTTTAACCTTTATCAAATCTGTCTTACCTGATCCTCCATATCTTGCACCAATTCTGACCCAACTATTACTTGGTCCTCCAACTATTCCCAACTTAATGGTGTCCTGCATGGCCTCCCATGTAGAGCTCAATAAGGAGGCATCCCAATGGAACTGTGGTAACTATTATTATAGGAAAACTTTGCCAATGGTAAGTTCCTTTCCCACTGAGTCTGGTTATCCATGACGTACATTCTAAGCATGTCTCCCATAACCTGATTTACTCTTTCAGTTTTCCCGTATCTTTTAAGATGATATGCAGTGCTCAAGTTCAATTGAGTCCCCAATGCTAACTGCAAACTTGTTCAAAACCTAGATGCAAAGTGAGAGTCTCTATTAGAAATGATTTTTGTGGGTAATCCATGTCATCAAATAACTCGCTTATAAAAACTTGTGCCACATCATTAACATCGTAAGTGTCTCTCACTGGGATGAAATGGGATCTTTTGGTTAATTTATCAACTATAACCAATATAGCATTGTTCCTATGTGAAGTGAGTGGCAAACCCACAATAAAATCCATAGAAATGACCTCCCAATTAGAGATAGGGATGTCATGCAGTTGTATGAGTCTTGCTGGATGGTGATGATCAACCTTCACTCCTTGACATTCGAGACATTTGGTGACAAACTGGACTATTTTGTGCTTCATGCCTACCCAAAAGAAGAGTTTCTTCATGTCTGAATACATCTTCTTCGCTCCAGGATGTGTACAATAGAGTGTTCTATGTGACTCTTTAAGGATGGTTCTTCTTATACCCCCTTCCTTAGGGATGTACATTCTCTCTTGAAATCTCAATAGTTCATCTAGTTCAAGGACATAACCCTCAAATTTTGGTTCTATTTGCTTCCCATTTTGGAGTGTTGATATAACCTTTATATACCAACTATCTTCACCTAGAGTTTTTCCAACACACATTCCCTCAAATTAACCCTCAAGGGTGCTAGGGAGGATATGCATGGCCTCCTACTTAGTGCATCATTTTGGAGTGTTGATATAACCTTTATATACCAACTATCTTCACCTAGAGTTTTTCCAACACACATTCCCTCAAATTAACCCTCAAGGGTGCTAGGGAGGATATGCATGGCCTCCTACTTAGTGCATCATCCACCACATTCTCCTTGTCCTTAATGTATGAGATCCCAAAATCACATTCCTCATAACTTCACTCCACCGCCTTTGTCTAGAATTATAATCCCTTTGAGTGAAGAGGTGTTTCAGGTTCTGGTGGTTAGTTCTTAATTCAAACCTTCTCCCAACAAGGTAGTGTCTCCAAAATTTTAAAGCTAACATCATTGTTTCTAATTCTAAGTCATGGGTAGCGTATAACTTTTCATGTTTCTTCAACTTTCTGGATGCGTAAGCTATTACTCTGCCTTCTTGCATCAACATTGCTCCCAATCCTTGCTTTGAAGCATTTGTGCAGACAATGAAGTCATTTTCCATGTTAGGCACTCGAAGGATTGGTGCACTAGTTATTAACCTCTTTAGTTTGGTGAACATAGTGTCACATTCATATGTCCATTGATACCTAACCCCTTTTCATTGTAATGTGGTGATGGGCTTTGCAATCTTTGAAAACCTTGAAGCTACACACCTCATGAATTTTTTTGGCACTGGCCAATCCATTATGGCCTTTACCTTTTTTGGGTCAATTAAAATCCCTTCTCCTGAAATGATGTGCCCAATATAATGAATTTTCTTATGAAAGAAGGAACATTTTGACAATTTTCCATACGAAGAATTTTCCCTTAAGCAAGTCAATATAACCCTTAGGTGCTCTTCATGCTCCTTTTAATTATTAGGCTACACGAGAATATCATCTAGAAAGACTTGCACAAATTGTTCTAAATACTTCCTGAACACACCATTCATGACACTCATGAATATTTCTGGTACATTGGTCAAACAAAATGGTACAACTATGAAATCCCAGTGCCCAAACTGAGTTCAAAATGCAGTTTTTGGGATGTCAACTTCCTTAATCGTCAATTGATGGTATCCCAATCGCAGTTTGATCTTTGATAAAACCATTTCTCCCTTTCATATGGTCAAATAGGTAATCTATTCTAGGTATCAGATACCTATTCTTTATTTTAGTTCGATTCAAGTCCCTATAATATATGCATAGACTTAAAGAACCATCCTTCTTCTTGATGAAAATCATTAGTGCACCCCAAGGTGAAATACTAGGTCTAATAAATCCCAAGTCTAAAATCTCTTTTAACTACATATGCAACTCTCAAAGTTATGGAGCTATCATCCTGTATGGTGTCTTGGAGATTGGTTTTGCACCATGTTTTAGGTCAATTGTGAAATCGATCTCCCTTAGAGGTGGTATTCCAAGAAATTCCTTAGGGAAAACATCCTTCAAAACTGATAAAATTGGGTGATGATCAAGGGAGGGTTCTTTCTAGTCACTTACAACATCGACCACATATACTTTACAACCATGCTGGAGACATCATTTTACCTTCATTGTGGAGATGAATCATAGGGACACTCCTCTCTTGATACCACAAATCTCAATTGACCTACCTTCATCATCTAAACACATCACCTTCTTTTTGAAACAATCCACTAAATCTCGATGAGATTCTATCTAGTCCATTCTAATGATTACATTGTATATCCTCAGTGTTGTGATGTATGCCTTCAAATTAGTTTATACACACCCCGAGGTTCACCTGACATTGGTCAGCACTAGGTCCTACTGCTTGTTTTATCCGAGAAGCCATTTTGACTTGTTTAAAGTCATCGTGCTCATAGGTTGCTAACCCACATTTTTATAATGTAACTGGTGAAATGAAACTATCTGTGGCACCATAATCAAACAAAATTTTAACTTTTACATTTTTATCATACCTGATGTTTCGACCACGTCATATTGGTTTTCAACTTGTTGGTTATCAACTTCTACATAGATTCGATATTGGCTACTTTCTCCCCCCATTGGTGTTTTTCCTTCTCTATGGTTGTTACCAGTTTGTAACTAAAGACTTTCGCACTGGTAATGAGGTCCCCCACAACCCCAAAAAGTGATGCGAGGTAGACTCCAAACAAAATGTTGTGGAGTTCTTTGGAAAGAGCTCCTTCCCCTTAGACCCCTACCCCTACTTGTGGCTCCTCGTGTATGACCGTGATTTGCATGAGTCCTCGAAGCTGTCGATGAAGCTGCACTAACAAACATTGAAATCCCCACTATTAGTGCTCTAGGTAAAACCCTGTTTCCATATGATGGTGGCCTCAAACTTCCTCTCCTAGAGAAGGTACAAGGGGCATTCCCCATAAACCTTGGCTATTGTGGAAAAATGGTTTTGTTTCCACCTTTTAAGCCTAAGTTCTCTTCAACATAATGAGCATTTTAAACAACTGCTGCAAATGAGGATGGTTTCCACATCCGCACCATTTCCCTAATGTTAGGGTTCAATCCATAAATGAAACAATCTACTTGGTGCTGATCAATATCCATGTAGGAGACTTACTTAACCAATTCCATGAATCTAATCTCATATTCCTCTACTGTGTGGTTTCCCTGTACCAAGGAATGGAAGGATCCTACCTGTTGTTCTTCAAAATATGCTGGTAGGTGCTTTTTCCTTAATCTCACCTCAAATAACTCCCAGGTAACTGTGTCTAGAGTGAGGTGTAGTTGATGCTCTAAGTTACCCCACTAATTCAGACCACTATCTCTAAGTTGGAATATTGTTATTTTAGCTTTTGAATTGGATGTATAATCTCTTAGTGTGAAGCACCTTCTCATTCCTTCTAACCAGGCTTCTGCTTGTTCGCTAGCACGACTTCCAGCAAACTCTGGGAGCTTAATCTTTTGGAGCTCCCTATTAATATCCTCAATTGGATGTCCTCTATTAGGGTCTCTTGATCCCTCAAGATTTCCTAACCTAGATGGAGGGTGTTGCACTTCCACCTCGGTTGTTTAACGCCCACTTAGAGTCTCATTAAGTGATTCTAGGGAGCGCAAGATGAGAACCAACTCAGGTTATGAAAATGGGTTATCTATAGGAGGTCCTTGTGATGACCCTCCTTGACCTTTATTTCCTTGTTGTTGGGAACGGGATCCCCCAAGGGCAGTTGTGGGGCTAAAAGCCCATGTTTTTGTAATATTATTGTAAAGACTCCACATTTTGTGGTTGCAGAGGCGAATGTATTATGTGTCACAAAAAGTGATCCGCCCTTAGTTTTGTAAAGTAAGGTTAGTTGTAAGAGTTCTACCCGTGGTCCACAGACCATGGGATTGTATAAAAAGAGCTAAACTCTAAGTAGTTAGAGGCATCATTGGATTGAGAAGATGAGGAAGAGAGTCATAAGAAGAAGTCTATGTCTTGGGTTGTCGCGTAGGTAGAGGCTTTGCAGCTGAGTGCGCAGAGGCCTAGTGTAGAATTCCACAGCTGAGTGTGCAGACCCTTGCAGTTGTGTGCGCAAGGTGAATAGAATCTCTAACACTTGGAAGATAGATATTAATAAAAGGAGTTATTTTGAGATTTCTGTGTATTTGTTTTGTTAATGGGTTTGGACATGTTGTATATGAATTTTCGTTATTATGCTTATAAGATGTGTGACTGAATGTAATTCCATTGAATAATTGAACGCAATCATGAATATCTGCTTATGCAGTGATAACTTTAAGTAGTTGACAAGATAAGTAAATCACTTAGGATAATTAGGGAATTTGCACAGCACGCTGCTATAGCAGCACGAAAGTACCTGAGCTACAAGTTAGATCTACGCGAAGGTCGATCTTGTACTTTCGCGAAGGTATTGAAAGTCGGAACAGAGGGTTTGTCTTACAAGCCCTAAAGCGAGATCACCTGCACAAAGGCAGGAATAGAAGAGATCAAATGACATCACAACCATCTCAAGGGTGCAGAAACTTGGTTCTATCATCCCCCCATACTGCTTTGGGTGAGACTTCAGTCTGCGCTTCATGGGCTAATGCCGAAAGGGCTAGTAGTATAGGGATTTGTTTGGCTAAAAAATGTTGAACCTGGGTCAAGCCCCCTCAAGCCAAGAAATGGTTTTGTTTCTGAGATCGGAATTTGCATAAGAGATGTGTGATGTCGTATCACTGGAATCCAACTAAGAAGGATATTGGAGATTGGTTGGATAGAATTATCCATGAATTCGCAACACAGGAGAACAAAAACCTGGGACTGTCAAAAGAATAGTGGTTGGATGGATACCTGTATACAGATATCCATGAAATCGTTTTCTACTCTTTCCCTATTGAGCTATACGAGTGTATCGTGAAGCTGGCAGATAGCCAAGGAAGGTGGAAACTTGATGGTCCTATTGTGTGGATTCCAGAGCTAGTGCGAAGGTTGGAAGCATCAGCGGATAAGATCACCTACGTTGTTGATAATTGGCTTGATCGTGTCATAGGAGGATTTGTGACTGAATTTGTAGTTGACACCTAAGTCAGCTATAGCGAGGCAGAGCGACGCTTTTTCAAATAACCGCGAGGTAAGTACGTAAAATATTTGAATGCTTGGATTAAAATGATGTTGTGTGAAAAATGGGTTATGTAACTACCTTGATGTTCGGGACTACGCGAAGCATAAAAACTTATAGGAACAAAGGAAATGAGAGTCCAGAGTATAGCCCCTTGATTTCACCTCTACGAAGAGACGAACAAGGGATAGTGAAGGTTTCTCTGCAAAGTGATATTAAGTTAATAATACAAGGATTCTCGTGAATACCACCTCCACGCACACCACCTCCAACTTCACCACCATCGCCTCTGACTTCACCTGTACCACCTCCACCTCCACCGCAGTTAAGTATGGGAAACACAGTGAAGTTGCCTTTGCTTAAAGTCTTGGGAAATGAGGACCCAGACAAATTTTGGTTGGTTGTGAGGGTTGTATGGGAAGCTCAAGGTGTTACAGATGATCACATATAGAAGGTGACACAGTTTAGTTCTCTGCAAGATCACGCGCTAACCTGGTATATTAAGTACTCTAACGATAACCCGAATGCTGGAGTAGCGGATATCCAGGCAGCACTAAATAGGGAACTTAATACACCTAAAACTGAGGCCTAGTAGATTGTGGGATTCAAAGAGATCGTGATGCAACCAGGTGAGACGCCTTGGGAACTAGATTAGAGGCTAAAATGTACAATCCGTGAAGCCAACATAAATTTAGTAGATGGACTGCATCACGAGTGGTTTGTGGCTTCGCTAATACCACACTTAAGGAGTGCACTGTCACAGCAGAAGATAACAACTTAGGCATAGGCCTTGGAGATTTCCATGAGACTACATGAAACTCTGATGCAAGATCCTAATCTGGGAGTTCAATAGATCCATGCGCAGCTGAAGAATCTGTGCCTTGAGATGCAAAGTCTGAAACAGGACAGGACAGTTCAACTAAAGGTATGCGAGGAGATATGGTGCTTGAAATGCAAGAGTTAGGGTGTTGGCTTATGGGGGCCTGACCCAGGTTCAGAGTTATTTAGCTAAACAAATCCCTACACTACTGGCCATTTTCGGCATCAGCTCGCGGAGCCTGAACTGAAGTCTCACTTGAAGAAGTATGGGGGGATGCTGGAACTAAGTTTCTGCACCCTTGAGATGGATGTGATGTCAGTTTATTCCAACTAGACCTGCCTTCGCACAGGTCACTTCATACTTTTTTCCACCCTTCAGTACCTTTATGAAGTGTTACAATCGGCCTTCGCGCAGCCCTAACTAGGGGCTGAGATGCTTTCGTGCTGCTAGGGCAGCGAACTATGCTATTTCCCGAACTAGACTAAATATCTTACTTATCTTAGTGACGGATCTTAATTATCTTTGGGTAAGAAGATATTCTAACTTGTGTTCACTTAACCAATACAATTATACACATTCACGCATCATATAAGCATTAGAAGTGAAATTCATAACTAATATAACAGATGCATAAAACAGGAAATAAAGATACAAAATTGATAAAAACTTCTCTTTATTAATACTTCCAGATGATTACAGACTCAACTCACCTTGCGCACTCAGCTGCAGGTGTCTGTGCACTTAGCTGCGAACTACTAGGCTTTTGTGCACTTAGCTGTAGAGCCTTTACCTACACTATGAACCAAACTTAGACTTACACTTCAGAGTTATCTCACATACATGATCATTCCATAGACATTCTTACCCTTCCTTTAACTACTTAGAGCTTTGCTCTATTTATACAATCCCATGGTCCGTGGACCATGGGTAGATCTTCTACAACCAACATTACATTATCAAAACAAGGGTGGACAACCCTATGACTCTTTAATAACTATGCGCTCCGTGCCCACAAAATGTGGAGTCTTTACATTGGAATTACAAACTTGGACCAAAATCTAGGCTCTAAGCCCAAAAACTGCCCTTGGGGGATCCCGCGCCCAACAGGCCCCCAACAAAAACATCGTGGCTTGCCCTCAAGTCACTTTGCAGGTGCAGAGATCTTTGAGCAAAGAACTCCCAGCTCTACTTGGATTGTTGCAAATGTGGCAACGCATTGAGCGGCTACCTGCTAGACTTCCTCCACGCATAGTTCAGTTACCATTGTTGTTGAAATGTTGCCCTGAATCTTTTCCTGAGTTGCTTGCAATTGTGCGAGCTTTGCTTCAATGGAGGCTGCAATGGTATAATCCTCATCGATCCACAACTATAAGTGTGCTTTCAAAACTGCCTCTTTATGTCGAGTGACATCCACTTGTTCCTTGAGCGCCTTTACCTGCAACATCCTTGCAAGCCTTTGTGTAAGGGAAACTGTTTGCACGGTCCCTTTTACCTTGTCGTACTTCTACTACAGCTCACGCACCTCTGTCTCTAGGTGCTCTATGTTTGGGTCCTCCTGCAGGGTGGTGATGACCTCGACTGATTGCTCGAACAACTTCATGTAGCATGTCACTGCACTATCAACCGCTGCCATTGTTGTTGTGATCACGGTGGTACGTTGTTCTTTGACCTCCAACGGAGTTGAAGGCTGACCCTTTAACTATAGTTCTGCTATCTGAAGGTTCAACTCTAACTGAACCCTGGCCATTTTTGTTCTTGCATCACGCACCCCTATGGCTAACTTTTGGACGCGTAAGGCCTCATTGCACTACAGGCTCAATTGCTCAATGTTGATGTGCTGCTCGCTCATTACCTATATAGCGTAGCTCTCCCTGGCCCGAAGTTCTACAATGACTCCATCCTGCAAGAGATAGTGTGTCTCCTGAGGGAGCAAAACCATGTTTAATCCGACCCCTTTCAAACTGCTGACCATAGGCTTGTCAGCCTCATTCTCTATAATAAGTGCTCCATCTAGTAGCACTATTGTGTTGGTCATCCTGGCGTGCAACATTTCCTTGGTAGCTAAAGTGTCGACTGAAAGGTTGGTTGACATTGTGCCAGCCTATGGAGTGTGCACTTGCAACTCTCGTATTTGTGTCCGGAAATCCCCCAATACCAATTGGTGTTGCTCCTCAAACTGCTGGAGGGCCTCCACAGTGACATCCCTCGCCGTTTCACCGATATCATGTAGATTCCCCTTAGTGAGGGTGATTGGGTTGAATGAAGTCTTTGAGGCCTTTTTTTTCTTTCACGACCCTACTTGCTCTCGTGGTCACGGAAGTTTGAGCTAGGTGGACGTTGTTTGTGGGTTCGCGCCACCTTGTTCTGTGTCTGTCTCTAGTTCGAGCGAAGGTGGCTTCTTTCCTTCACACTGTTCATCTGTTTCTTTCTACTGCTCTGCCAACTTCGCAACATCTCGCGCCACCTGGGCCTTAGCCACCGCTGCTTCTTTTTTACACTTTTCCACCTGCTGCGCCATCCACAGTTTTGTTTCTTCCTTCTTCCGCTGCACAGTGGACTTCTCTGCTTCCATCATACATTCATCTAGAGCATGCCACTCCAGCAGCCAAGACTCAAGAATTGTGAAAATTACATCGTCGGTTGCCAAGTATGGTAACTCATGCCACATCTTCATAGGGTCCTTTCATGCCCCGATGAAGACATGGTGGAAGTCAAATTTGAACTCCGCAAAGATTTGTAGACTATTGTAGATTGTGGGTGATAATTGCAGCTTGTAATTGATCCCCATCCTGATGTTCATCTCCATGAGCACCCAAAATATCTTGCTTTTCCTTAACCTCTGTGCATCCTTGGTTGCCCATAGTGAAGGATACTTTGTTGCCTCTAGAAGGTCCTGTGCGACCGACGAGAACTGGCTATCTTTGGGAAACTTCCATGCCACCAGGACTATCGACAACAAGATCCATGCATAATGGAATATTTTTCCCTGCTCTTATGCCTCATGGTAGTTCGCAAGGAACTCACCTCATAGATAGTTTGCTCAGTTGAACTAGATCCCTTCTGCACATTTCACTGCTAGTGCAAC
>APFE031624235.1:8536-42582 GCA_000404065.3 Pinus taeda
GAAAGAATATGCATTTTTTGTTCTTCCAAAAAATTGGAAATAGAAAAACATTTCATTTTAGAATGTGAGGCTTTCAAAGACAATAGGGAAAGTTATGCAGATATGTTGGCAGCTAGCTCTTGGGATAATCTATTTAGCGAGGGGTTTGTCGAGAAGTTGGGAGCATTTATTTTGAAGCTTCACGGAAAAAGGGTCGAATACATCAAGAAGATGAAGAAGCAATCTGTCCCATAGGCTATCATTAGCCTCGTGGAGGTTAAAATAATTTCTTTCTTCTTTCTTCTTTCTTTCTTCCACATAATCTCAATAGGGACGGAGGGAACGAGATTAGTGGAAATTGGCTTCCTCTAATCAAAAGAGAAAAGTCATAGAAACACTTGATATTATGAAGCATCCACATAGTAATCTCAAGAGGAACAAGATTAGTGGAAATTGGCTTCCTCTAATGAGACATATTAATTCTTCTAGTTGTGCTTCCCAAAGTATAATATCAATGTATATTTTTCTATCTTTTACGTTATTTATATTTTCTAAGATTAAACTATATTGGATTTAACATTTTTAATCCTTAAGCTTTATACTCTATTTATATTTTAGTTATTAAATATTTATTATGAATAATTAATAAATAAATAAATTATTATTAATAATTATTTATGCATAATAATAATTATTTTTTTATTACAAGTTATTAAATAATTAATGATCAATGAGTGATTATTAGTAGTTTTTTTTTTAATAATAATTTTGTTCATTTAGTATTTATTCATCTTTCTTTTTGGTTGTTTGACTTTTCACTGTGGAGAATTCTAACCATATTTTTTTAAACAAAGACCACAGAAATTTGAAATCTAATTGTAAGCTTGGTGGGACTACATCTTCATCATGTCCAATATATCAACCCAATTGGAGTAGGGAATTGAACCTGTTGTATCTTATATTGTGCTTGAGGTTTATTTATCAGTGATATCACTATCGGGAGTTCAAACTCAATAAAACTCCTTTATATTCTTTACCCTTCCCAAAATGCTTAAAAGAAATGAAATATTTTGTTTGTTATATATCGGCATCACTAAAGGAAGAAATGTAAAAGAATCGGATATAAAGGGTTATATGGAGCTATATGTATATATGGATATATATAAGTGCATATCTAAATGAGTAAGAAATAAAGAAATATGTCGGATTTACAAAGGAAAAGTGTTAAAACATATATAGCCGAACCCAAAAGGTATATACAACGTGGCTTTAAGTCCCATTGGGTCCGCCATATGAAAAAGTCCCTCATATGCATTATGACTATGAATTTCTATATATTTCTATTATAAAGGGATTATAATATAAATAAGCGCCAATTGCGATATGGGTAAGCCGGACCCGATATAATATATATTGTGTTTTATAATTCCGTTGGGTCCGCAAAGCCTTTATGCATATAGAGGTTCGTTCCACCGATTGCGACATGAAATGTCCGGACCTGATGTTACAAATATATTGTTTAAATCTCCCGTCGGGTCTGCGATATCGCATAACTCTTTATATATATATATATGTGTGTGTGTGTGTGTGGCTATGCCGATTGTGATATGGGTGGGCCGGAACCGAAATGATATATAATGTGCTTAATAACTTCGCCGGGTCCGTAAAGTGCCTTATGTATATGTTCACAGCGCCGATTGCGATTTCCGATTGGGTTCCAGACCCGATATATTTATTGAATTGGGTTAATTCCATTCTAGTTCCGCTTTATGTGTTTTGTGTCGATTTTGCTGTGTAAACGAAAAATTAGTGTTAAAACCACAAAGCGAAAAAAAAGGTAGATTTTAGGTTGAAAGACAGAATTTCGGGCAGATACAAAGTGGTAAGTGGTTTTTAGTGGGCTCACCCAACTCCACTTATTGTTTGACACGTAGCAGCTGGGGGAGAGAAAACCGCCCATTTCAGGCGGGTATTCTCAGGGCTTATGTCTCGCTCGAAATCTTTATAGACCGTCTGATCCGCTAATGCAGATCTACGGTGGGGATCTCTCAGGCAAATCTGTTGCCTAGAGAACTATGCAGAAACTTTGAAAAGTGCGGAAAAGGTATGTTATGCATGTTTTATGGGTATGTTCATTATAGATGGTTTATAATGAATTTAGTGCAGATATAAGGGCTTATAGGTAAAAACCATGGTTTAACCAATTTTAAGGAGTGACTTAAGTGGGCATATATATTTGGGTTAATAAAAGGATATTGAAGGTTTAAAAGGGTTGATTGAGTCTCAATAAGTGAATGTGACTAAGGATTAGTCTATATTGGGTTTAATAAATCATTCCACATAGGGCTTTATGAAAGGGGTGATTTAAAGTTTGACTCGGAAAATCATTGAAGACATAGGTCCCGGTACATGCATAAGCCCATGTTTACACAAGTCAACACACTTAATTACTGTTTAACCGGATTAAGCATAATTAAAGCATCTATAGAAGAAACTCAACAACAGATTAACGAAGCAAGTTAGCAATTATTGTCCTCTTCTAAATTCAGATGTTTTCTGTTATTTTATGCTCTTTGAGGTGTCTTTAAACCTTTGTAAAATTCTTTAATAATTTTTAATTAAGATGGTTAGGGAAATAGTTTAGTAGTTTGACAATTTCACAACTGTTTCACAAATGTATAGAAGGAGGAAATTTTACAGAGAAAGGGTTGGTGGTTCGGATTTTGGAGAACCCGGAGACTAGGCCATTGTATTCCTGATATCATCATTGATTCATGAAAGAATCAGAAGTTTCCATGAGTTGTTGCATATAATTTTGTAAGCTTCTTTGTCATGTGTCATGTTATGCTTTCTTCTTTTCAAGTATAGTAATGAAGCTGCAGGTCTTTATTTTCTTATGTAGATAAAGTTAAAATTTCTTAAAAGAGTGGTCCTATACTTGAAGTCCTCACTTCCTTTCTAAATTATAGATAATAGTTTCTGTGAAAGATCAACATATTGTCTATGTTTCAATTCTCATTATCATAATTCCTCTAAGTTACAAATAGTAGTTTTTGTGAAAGATCAGCATATTATCTTTAACGTTCCCCTTCAAATCTCTTCATTCATCATTTATATCTAGCAACAAATGGCATTCTGAGATGTTCTGGTCATACATGTATTAAGAGTTAAAGGCCAAGTTTTCCAGGTCCCTCATTTGAGAATACAACAAACAATAAGTGACAGTAAACAAATATTTATTAATGTCTTAAGCACAATTTCCCCATAACCAGTAAATTGGTTTCTTAAGGAACAACGATACCGATGACTTCACATTAAGGAGTGCCTTAACAGAGTACCCCATCACCATCTATCCAAAACCCCATGAACATGATTATTATTAACTTTAATAATGTTGAAACTGGTAATTATTATTGACTTTGATGAAAAATGTTCTATATAAAAAATACAAATTATTAAATAAAAAATTAAATAAATTATAGAAAAAAGGTTAAATAACTTTTATTACCTTAATATAAATATTAAATAAAAAAGTAAATAAATTATAAAAAGAGAAATTTTAAATTAATTAAATAACCAAAATAACAAAAATATGAACTATTATCACCCCAAGAAACTCTCCTAGGTTGTATATCAGAGATGCTTGGGAACATTACAAACTCAACAAAATGTTGGAAATGGATGAATGGAAGGTATGATGCATATTCAAGCCAGATAACCACTCCTACTATGCTTGACTTCAGACATGGGTGAACACCCTCTGACTACAAGGCTTTTAACCACCAGTTACTCACAGTTTGAGGATTAAGTGGATATGAAGAATACTGATCACACCAGCAGATGCACAGGACCCTATGATGGCCGGATGCAACCAATAAAAGGTCTGTAACTCTACTTACTAATGCACAGATAGGATGACAGCTCTCTGGCACTAAATAAATAGAAACCTGCATAACACATTCAATAATACATACAAGAATCTAACACGGAGGTGGGATGTCAGCCTCTCAAATGCTAAATAACAAGAGCACACGAACAAATGCAATATAGGCACAGTCTAGAACAAAGAAGAAGTGGAAAGTGAGCAACTAATAGCAAAAGAAGCTTGTATTAGCTGAAAATGAAGACTAGGCGCTGCAAGTATCACAGTCGTTACAGTCTCCAGAAGTTGAACCTTGCATCAAAACCAAAAACCATCAACCCCCATCCATTCTGTGTTGTGGATATATATAGAGGTTGATTACAAAAATAATCTACTATCCTATGTGTGGAGGGGTCATAATGGACCACTAACCACACTAACTTTCTGATATGAATCTCTACTACAACTTGCTGCTTTAATGAATACATTAGACATTTTCTGGTACTTGGTTGTCCTTCCTGAACAGGTGGAGCGGTGTACAGGAGAAGCTCCATGACTAATAAATGCTTTAACTGCTCGAGGCTATCCTTTTCTTCTCTCGAGTACATAATGTGTTGAATGCAGTAGTTGAAGCTTTAACTGCGCAGAGCTGGTAAATGATTGCCTTCATCCCTCAGCAATACAGAATGGCTATGGACGCGATGATTGCATGGCGAACAAATGACCGGGATCGGGAGTAAACGACAGCCATTGGATAGAGTTAATGGGTGGAAGAGATTAATTAGTAGTGGCTATCGAGAGACATAAGTGCGGGATAGATGAGGGTCGTTGGATCTCATATGGGTAGAGCCAACGATCATTTGGGGTTGAAGGTACACGGGATTAATGAGAGGGGACGGGCGGTAAGCAGTATCACCTGCACCACTTTTGGGGTATGGCGGAGTTGGTACACAAGGGAAGCGATGCGAGTTGGTGAGTGATGCGTGTCGGATGTGACGGGTGGGAAACCGCTTTCCCTGCGGGTTAAAGTGCGTGCCGATTGTGGGAGTGGGAAGCGCGAATGCCATAGGATCATGCAACGGACGATCGGACAGTGGATGTTGCTTATGCACCTTTTTTATTGATGTGACAGAGAAAAAGGCTTGCGAAAAGCACTCAATCGGACTATTGAGGTTATATGATGTTTAGACCCAGCACCCGAGGCTTGGGAAATATGGGTTTATAGAGGAATTAAGAATAAAACAGGGATAAGGGGGTTATGGGAGTGTAGAAAAATGATGAAGGGGAAGGAAAAGGACTGTTGCGGGCTCTTTGTAAGCATAACTAGCACTATCCAACCTATTCTTGCCCATCAAATGTTGAAGAATATAGTAGAGCTAACACTGGCTCCTTCTCGGGATGAGATCCTCCCTGTGAGGTCTCAAGAACCTACAGATCAATGCCTTTCTAAATAAAACCAATTAGCAAAATTCCTAGGGTTCCATTGGGCATGGAGTCTGACTGAACCTACACTAAAGCTAATAAAATAAAATATTTACAATTTTAAGGTCAAAAGACCTTAAACGAGATAAATTTTCAAAAACCGCCCATTGACTGGGCCATCAAAAACTGCCTCTCCTCCCATACTTTGCATTATGAAGGTATTGTTCCCTTGAATCTGAGAAATAATGAAAGGCCCTGTCCAGAAAGCATTAAATTTCCCATGATTGTCTTTCTTCTCTTTCAGTGCATCCCATTTCAGGACCAAGTCTCCAACCTGAAAATTATCTGCCTTTGTGTTCCTATCAAAAGCTTCCTTTATCTTTTTCCGATGTGCTGCAGCCTTTTCAACCAGTGGTTCTCTGATATGATGTATTTTTGCTAAATCAGTGATTCTCCTTGCCACTTCTTCTTCCTCATTCTGTTCTGTTTGCAGGAACTTTGCCACAGGGAGGGTAAGCTGAATTGGAAATATTGCCTCTGTGCCATACACCAGATTGAATGGAGAATTCCCTGTGGATCTCTTAATGGTCACTCTGTCAGCCCAAAGTGCATATTTGAGCTTAGAATCCCAATTCTTCTTATTATCATCCAACAGATTCTTAATTATCCTTATTAAACTCTTGTTGGAAGATTCTGCTAGACCATTACCTTGAGGATAATATGAGGTGGAATGAACCAATTTAATGCCCATTGAATTGCTTATGTCCACCAATTCTTTTGCTCTGAAGGCTGTTGCATTATCAGTAACTAACTTATGTGGACAGGCAAATCTGGTGAAGATATTCTCTGTTAAAAACTTCATGACCATATTATGATCAACCTTTCTGGTAGGGATTGCTTCAATCCATTTAGTGAAATAATCGGTGGCTACTAATATCCATCTGTACTGGCCACTGGAATGTGGATTGACTTCTCCAATGAAATCCAAGCCCCATTGCTGAAAGGTCCTTTTGCATGTATTGGTTTTAAGGGCAGGGACTTCAACTGTTGTTTCCCTTCAAATCTTTGGCACCTGTCACAAGATTTAACAAATGCAAATACATCAAAAAATAAGGAGGGCCAATAATATCCAACCCTGAGGATTTTATGGGCTGTAGTCTTCCAATAATGGTGTCCCCCACACATGCTGGAATGAAACTGCTGCGTAACTTCTATTGATTGCTCTTTGTCTAGACATCTTAAAAGAATTCCCGATGGATCCCTCTAATAGAGTAGATTTTTATTAATGCAATATTTAGCTGCCTTGAGCTTTATAGTTCTAAATTTACTTTGAGTAAAGTTGGGAGGGATTTCTAGCTTCAACAAGAATTTAACTATTTCAAATACCATTCACAAGAAGCTAGATTTTCGGCCAGTGTCTGATTCTTTTCTGGTTCAGCTGCTTTCTCTTCCTCTGTTTGACCATTTTCTGAATTTGAGCACATGAGATTAATGTCCAATGATCTGAAATTTTCTTCAGCTAATAGTCTGGCAAGACCCTAACCTCTGACAAGCTTAGTGGGCTTCAATTCTACATTAAATTCCATTAACTTTGCTATCCATCTAGCCCTTTTTCCATCAGCATCAGGTTGTGTTAGAACATCTTTTATTGCAGCAAAGGGTACATATGCAATTATCTTGGAATGAAAAATGTAAACTCTGAAAGCCTTCAAATATTTAATAAGAGAATATGCTTGTTTCTCAACTATGTCATACCTCAGCTCAGCATCCCTTAATGCCTTGCTAAAAAATGCCACTGGATGCTCAGAGCCTTCTTCATCTACTTGCAATAAAATTGCTACAAGGGTATCTTCAGAGGCAAATGAGAATATATGGAACTCCTTGCTGTAATCTGGACTTATTAAAGTGGGAGCCTCCATAATAGCTTTTTTAATGGAATCGAATGATTTTCTTGCTGCGTCAGTCCATTTGATCTCTGAACTCTTTTTCAACATGGAGGTAATATTCTTTACCAGTTCTGCAAAATTTGGTATAAACCTCCTCACAAAATTAATCTTGCCCAGAAAGGACCGGATATCCTTCTTTGATCTCGATACAGACAAAGTTTGTATTTCCTTTACTCTTTCTGGGTCAATGCGGACACCTGCAGCAGAGACAACATGTCCCAATATCTTGCCTTCTTCTAAAGCAAATTGTGACTTTTTAGGATTGACTGAAATCCCAAACCTTCTGCACTTCAGAAACACTTTCTTCAGATGCTGTAAATGATCTTGATGGCTACTGGAGTATACTGTTATATCATCGAGGTAGATAAGGACAAATTTATCCTTCTCTCCCACAAATGCTATATCCATAGCTCTCTGAAAGGCGGCTTCAACATTCATCAATCAAAAAGGCATCTTGGCATACAGGAAAGTGCCCCAAGGAGTGGTAAATGCAGTCTTCTCTTGGTCATCTGGATGTACAACAATCTGATTGAAGCCTGAAAATCCATCTATGAAAGACATGACTTTGGCACCTGAGACCTTCTGCAACAAATGCTCCATCTAGGGTAGGGGATAATTGTCTTTCTTTGAGCACTTGTTTAAGTTTTTGAAATCAACACAAAGTCTGATTTCTCCACTTTTCTTCCTCACCACTACTAGGTTGGCTACCCACTTGGAATATCTGAGGGGAACTATGATTTTGGTAGCCAACAACTTTTCAATTTGTTTTTCGATCAAAGGGAGGAGCATAGGATTAATTGGTCTCAGCTTTTGTTTGAAAGGGATGGTGTCTTTCTCTAAAGGGATTTTATGCTGGATAATATTCTTATGATATGTTTTCAGGTCACTATATTCCCAGGCAAAGACATCAGTAAATTGCTTCATCAAATTACAGTATTCAGAACTTTGGTCATCAGACAAATTAGTAGACAGGTTTATATATCTAGGCTGACCAGGACTTCCTACATCATACTTACAGACTGCAGATTGGTCTTCTTTTTGGGCAGCCTTGTAAGGGACATCATTCTAGTCAAATAGTCTTTCTAAAGGAATTAGACCCTTAGGAATATGATTGCTGGGCAGTTGGACAATGCTATTTTTACCAATTTTATTTCTAAGCTGTGCTTTGGGATTTTCTTGCAAGGCTTCATTCCCTTGGTCAATTTGCATTTCGTAAAATTCATCAATGACTTGCAAGAACCTACTTATTTCATCATCATCTTCAAAAACTTTCCAATGCTGGATATTGTCAGGCAAGGATGGTCTATACTTCATTTGGACTTCATAAACTAGTTTGGGAGGCATGGGAGGGATAAAAATGCTAGCGGACACGGCAAGAGAATCAACAAGATGACTTTTGGCTCTAAGGATGTATGAGATACAAAAACTATTAAAGGAATCTTTGAGTCTCCATACCTCATCTCTGTATGCTTTCAGCCTTGGGTGCTTTGCTTGAAATGTTTTATTTACTTGTTGAATGATCAGATCAGCATCTCCAAACACCTTAATGTTCTTGATTCCTCTATCTTTTGCTGCATTCAAGCCCAGTATTAGAGCTTCATATTCTGCTATATTATTTGTGACTTGGAAGGCCAACTTAAAAGAAAGCTGCATGCTTTCTTGTTGTGGAGATATCAACACCACCCCTGCTCCTGCAGTCTCCCTGGAACATGCTCCATCAAAGAACATCTCCCAAACCTAACTTCCTTGCTCTTCCTCGGCCTGAACTATTTGTTTCCGGAGTTTCACTTAGGCTTTCTAAGATTCTTCTATTTGGATGATTAGTGTCCACAACATAAATAGGATTATTAGAAGGATTCTTCTCATCACTGATGATGTATGCTAGTTGTGCTTCTCTGTACAATCTCTTGCTTTCTCCTCCAAAGACTGGGACAATAGCATAAGATAAATCATTTTGTAATGTCCCACCTAGTCTCTTAATCCATCCCCTCGAGAGTAGCATGCCAAACTTAGGAGCGACATCTGCCACCACTATGTCCATCACCATACTCTTCATGGGCAGCTGAGTTAAGGTAAAGGCTAGGTCTTTGATCATTCCTAGGCATCTCACTTTCCTTGAATCAAATGAGAATAGATCATGGTATGGTCTGGTGATGTCAAGGCCTAACTCTTCCATGACAACTTTTGGCATCAGATTGTGACTGGCCCATGTGTCTAGCAGGCAATTGTGGAGGACTCTATCATGAATGGTCAAGGAGACATAAAAATATGGAGAATTATCATCAGCAGGTTCAGTCATTAGGCTTAGCACAACTGCAGGTCTATCATCTTGCAAATTGACAGAGTCAGTGGAGGCTTGAGTTGTTCTCAATTCAAGAGCTTCAAGGATAGGCTTTCTAAATACTTTACTCTTTACAAGTTCTAACAGAGACACAACTATTTTTAACTTCTGGACTTCTACTTCAAAGCTGAAAGGGGCAAGGGACTTATCAGGACCTCTTACCTCTTGAATTGGTGCTTTGAGGATGATTAGATCAACTGCTGGTCTTTTTTGTTTGGTATTTTGTTGCTTTGTTTGGACAACAGTGATTTGGGCAGGATTCTCTTTGACATTGCTTGCTTGTGACCTCAGATTGTATCTTCGTTGTTCACCAGTTTGTAGAAAAACCTCTCTGTCCCACCTTTGACTGCCTTGTTCCTACATCAAAGATTCTTCGTATTCAGCCAATTTCAAAAAGACAGCACTGCCTTTATCTTCCATACAGTGGATCTCATCCTCATCTTCAATATGTTCCTCCTCCATGACTACATTTTGAAAAAGGGATTTAACATTATGTTCTTATTTTGGTTCTTTACCCCTTTGAATGATTTGTAACTACTCATTTGCTCTTCTGTATGGGTACGAATTTCTTGGAGCAAATGTGTTATGCTGCCTTGTCTTTCCCGAGTTCTGCTCAATCTTCAGCTTAGATATCTCAGCAGCCAATGACTCTATCATTCTAGTCATTTTATCTAATTTAGGCTCTGATGATGAATCAGAGGAAGAAGAAGCCTCACCTCTCTGCCTTCTTCTTTCAGCATGACTTTTTAGCTTCTCTGCAGCCATAATGTTAGATTCTACTTCTAGGGCTGCATCATGCATATCAGCTAGAGTGGCACATCTTCTTTATCTCAATAATAGGCAGAAATCAGAGTCAAAAGCATTGGCATAAGTGAGTTTAGCTGAAGTGGGAGTTGGTTTTACCTCAACTAGTATTTTACTATACATCCTATTGAATCTTTTATTGAAATCAAGTAAGGATTCCCCATTTTCTCTCTTCAGGTTACCAAACTCGGTATGGTAATACAACAAGTCCTTTTAATCTCCCTAGTGCTTCAAAAATGCATCATCATAAAGCTTCAATATCAGCAATAGATCTAGGGGTCAATTCTCTGAACCATTTTCTGGCCTCTCCATCAAGGCTCTAGACAAAAACTCTCATCCACACATCATTCTCACTTATATCTAAGTTATCAGCATAACTGTAAAAAGCTTCAAGGTGTTCTTCAAAAGTTACCCCATATGTACTAGTAAACTTAGGCATATATTTTTTATATTCTCCCACAAGCATGGGATTCAAAGGAACAGGCAAGACCAAAGGTCCATATCTAGCAGCAACAATTCTTTCTATCCTCGTGGGTGCTTGTTGTCCTGCCATGACTGGAATATGTGTAGGGATACTGGCAGATTGAATAGTAGGAAATAATGAAATGGATGGAAGAGACAAAGGAATATTGTGGATTAAATGGGAGGCTTTCCTTGGACTGAGATCCAAAGGGAAACTAAGCGAACAAGGAGCTGTATGAATCTCTGCAGAAAATTTCTCACTAGTAACACTAGGCTCTATATCTTCAAATGATACCTTCTCAACTATAGCCTCCTCTTGCAGAGATACATAAGATTTCTTAGGCTTACCTGATCCTAATGCTCCTTTCTGTGAAGTTCTCTTCGATTTGACAATCTTCTCAGGGTCAAGCACTAGCTCAACTGGTGATTTCTGAGGATTTCTTCGAGTATGTCTCACAAACTGAGCCAGAACTGCAATGTGGAGTCGCCAAAGGTTGGTCTTCCTCCAGTGGAGTCGCCAGATAGATAATTGCAACCAGAAATGTGCCCAGACTTTTCCTATCATCAAAATCTAGAACTGTGTCGTTTCCGAGGGAAGCTGAGCTTCAATCTCTTCTCCCCAGCAATGGCGCCAATTAATGTTATCACCCCAAGAAACTCTCCTAGGTTGTATATCATAGATGCTCGGGAACATTACAAACTCAACAAAATGTTGGAAATGGATGAATGGAAGGTATGATGCATATTCAAGCCAGATAACCTCTCCTATTATGCTTGACTTCGGATGTGGGTGAACACCCTCAGACTATAAGGCTTTTAACCACCAATTACTCATAGTTTGAGGATTAAGTGGATATGAAGAATACTGACCACACTAGCAAATGCACAGGGCCCTATGATGGCTGGATGCAACCAATAAAAGGTTTGTAACTCTACTTACTAATACACATATAGCATGATAGCTATTTGGCACTAAATAAATAGAAACCTGCATAACACATTCAATAATACATACAAGAATCTAACACAAAGGAACGAGCAGCCCCTCAAATGCTAAATAACAAAAGCACATGAACAAATGCAATACAGGCATAGCCTAGAACAAAGAAGAAGTGGAAAGTGAGCAACTAATAGCAAAATAAGCTTGTATTAGTTGAAAATGAAGACCAAATGCTACAAGTATCACAGTAGTTACAGTCTCCAGAAGTTGAACCTTACATCAAAACCAAAAACCATCAAACCTCATCCATTTTGTGTTGTGGATATATATAGAGGTTGATAACAAAAATAATCTACTATCCTATGCGTGGAGGGGTCATAATGGACCACTAACCACACTAAATTTCTGATATGAATCTCTGCTACAACTTGCTACTTTAATGAATACATTTGACATTTTCTAGTACTTGGTTGTCCTTCCTGAACAGGTGGAGCGGTGTACAAGAGAAGCTCCATGACTGATAAATGCTTTAACTGCTCGAGGCTGTCCTTTTCTTCTCTCGAGTACACAATGTGTTGAATGTAGTAGTTGAAGTTTTAACTGCGCAGAGCTGGTAAATGATCACCTTCATCCCTCGGCAGTACAGAATGGCTATGGACGCGATGACTGCATGGCAAAAAAATGAGCAGGATCAGGAGTAAACGACAACCGTTGGATAGAGTTAATGGACGGCAAATATTAATTAGTAGTGGCTATCAGGACACATAAGTGCGGGATAGATGAGTGCCATTGGATCTCATATCGGCAAATCCAACGGTCATCTGGGGTCGAAGGTACATGGGGGTTAACGAGAGGGGACGGGCAATAAGAAGTACACCCGCACCGCTTTTGGGGGATGGCAGATTTCGTACACAGAGGAAGCGATGCGAGTTGGTGAGTGACGCATGCCGGATGTGACGAGCGGGAAACCGCTTTCCCCGCGAGTTAAAGTGCGTGCCGGTTGCGGGAGCAGGAAGCGCGAATGTCGTAGGATCATGCAACATACGATCAGACGGTGCATGTTGCTTATGCACCTTTTTTATTGATGTGACAAAGAAAAAGGCTTGTGAAAAGCACTCAGTCGAACTATCAAGGTTATATGATGTTTAGACTCAGCACCCGGGCTTGGGAAATATGGGTTTATAAAGGAATTTGGAATAAAACAGGGATAAGGGGGTTATGGAAGTGTAGAAAAATGGCGAAGGGGAAGGAAAAGGACTGTTGCGGGCTCTTTGTAAGCATAACCAGCACTACCCAACCTATTCTTGCCCATCAAATGTTGAAAAATATAGCAGAGCTAACATGAACTAATTAAGAAAAAAAATAACAAAAATATAAATTAATTAAATTATATAAAAATAACATTTAATCATCACACTCTCTAATCCCTAAATAACATTTCAATAATGTTAAGCCCAAAATATTTAAAATTAATAATATTACAATTTGTATAAGGTATAACAAAACATTTATGATGGTAACGGTGTACACATCGTATTCAATATTCACAGAAAAGATGAGAGAGACTATTTTTCACATTCTCATCTTCCCAAATTAGATTTTTCCACCATTCAACTTTTCCACCTATTTCCTGCAACCTAGACAGTTTCTCCATTCCTCTAGGCAATCTCTTTAGTAATGGACACCTTAATATATTCAATACTCTAAATTGAGGCATTGTTTTGTCATCCCACACACCATGGGATCCCACCATATTCTCTACCTTCGAACAGTCAAATAGAAACAATGTCTCTAACATTGGAAGGTTGTTGCTCCCGACTGCTAACTCCCTTAGCTCTTCACAATGGTTTATAGCAATGTTCGTTAAATTAGATATCTTCTCTAATACCAATCTTCTCAGCAATGAACAATTTATTTTCAAATGTTGAACTTTGGGCATTACTCCATTGTTGATCACACCAGAGGGTCCCACTATAGTCTCACACTTGTCTGGATGACTAAGCCTCAAGTCCTCGAGCATCGAAAGACCGCAACTCTCAATTTCGAGTGCTTCAAGCTCCCCGCAACCCTCGATCATTAACTTCTTTAAACAAGGTAATTTCCTCAAACTCAATCTCTTCAACGAACTGCAATATCTTATCTCTATATCTTCGAGTTCGAGAATTGTTTCTTCACTTAACAAAACAAAAATAGATGATCCCACCATCCTGCTTTATAATTTTCTTAGACGCCAAAGTTTCAAGCTCTTCAACATGGGAAAGCACCTGCCTCCTACAATTCTAGGAAGCTCCCTAAGTTGCTCAAAATGCCACAATTGTAAAACTCTCATGTTTTGAAACTGAGGAATGCAATTGGGTAAACTTACCCCCTCATAATACGAGAGTATAAAATGTTCCAACTTGTTCAGATTATCCATGTTGTAGGGAAAAATATGCTCCTCCCCCATATCATCTCTATCTGCCTGAGGCACTGCGGCGGACACAAGATGTGTGGTATTGCCGCATATTGTTAATATCCATTCAAGCTCTTTAAAGAGTCCTTCAAATCTTGTCTTCCAAACTCTAATGTGCATGGACAGCCTGGGGTTGCGAAGGGAGCAGCAACCGAGACACCGTGGTTGTAGGTCGGCACGAACGATCAAATCGTTGACCTCTTGAAGGGCATCATGCATTCCTTCAAATCAATTCTAAACAGGCTCTAGAAACTCTCTTTGTTGTTGTCGGAATTGATTTTCAATATGGCGTAAAAATCCCTTCATACTAATAAAGTAAGTTTTGAGATGACAGACATTTCCCCCCATCTCAATGATATCCGCCATTTTTCGGATGACTACACCAATAATAGGGCCACGATGTCTTCTCTACTCCATGTATTTATGTTCAAGTCCAGTGTTTGGGTGAAACGCTCCACCGACAACGGCGTGGGACAACTCCATTACCTGTGCGCCTTGTCCGCCATTGTTGACCTGCTAACCCTGCTAGTTTGCTTGCACGTGCTCATTAACAGAACAGGGTTTCTATTGTTCTTGTTTCATTCTGCCTACCAGTGTTGTTCGTTCTGGACCACTTAGGGTTTTCAGATACCTTGGTGGTTGTTTCATTCGCATGGTATGTTATTTGGGAAGGAGCCAGTAGTTCGAGGTCGAAGGTAAATTTACAAGTAACTTTACAGGTTTTTATGGTTTTTGTTTCACATTGTCTTTGAATATTTATGACATTGCCTAATTTCCTACTTTTTTCATGTTTTCCAAGTTGGTTGCAGGTCTGACGAGCTCTGGAGAAGGTCTGGTGAGCTCTGGAGAAGGTTTGGACATGCAATACGCTTGGACACGGCTTCTACGTCTATCTGGTAGGAAAAATCCTACCAGCCATTGCCATCGTGTTTTTCAATGCCTCACCTTCCTATTGGAAATTTTGTTATTTTTTCTCTTGGAGTTTTGCAGGTTTAGGGTTTTGCTCTGTTTTTACAAGTTTAGGGTTTTGAGGGTTTTGTAGGTTTAGGGTTTTGTGTGCCTTTAGGTGTTTTCTTAACTTTTAGTTATTTTCACTATGGTTTGTGCACATTGGTTTTCTCACAAAAAGTTGAAGGTCTTGTTTTTGGAGGTCATTTTGTATGCTGAAATTGTCTTACTATGGATTTCAGGTTTTATCATGAAACCTTTTATTCGGGAGTGGTTACAAGTCTGTGTCTCTGAAGTTTTTTGAAGAAACATGCATTTTATTCTCTTATTGTAGCCTATATGGAGTCTAATTATTACTGAATATGTATATCTATGAGTGACAAATAAGAAAGTTTCAGGATTGATGGAGGACTAAAGCAATGGATGATTTTATGTTGGTTGTATGTTGTAGTGTCCCTTAGGGGAAAATTACCCTTAGGGTTGAAAAGAGTTCCTGGCACCTTCTGGCCCTATACTACTGATCTAACCTTACAACCAGCTAGGGTCCTGCCTTGGATTTGAACTTCTTGTTTTAGCCCCACTCAGCTGGGTCCTCCAATTTGATGCGGCCTCTTTTTGTTCTGCTAACAGCACCTCGACATTGGCTGCCATAGGCCTGTAGGTTCCTCTGTGGCCTAAGTGCTCCATTGTTATCTCCAACGGTGTTTCCAATTGCGCTGCTACAGGGAAGATTTCCCATGCTTCCATGCTTCTTAGATATACCAACTTGTTGCCTCTCAAAGGGAATTTTAGTCCTTATGAGTACTATGCTGACCAAACCAGACCTCAGGAGAGCTTGCTTCCACAGTTTCATCTTCAGACATATCTATGATCCTCAACAGAACTCAGAAATGATATCACTACCTCATATTTGACCTTAGGTGTGAGTGACTGCCATTAAGAACCCTTCAGAGGTGGCCTGTTGTTACAGTGTGGTTTATTCATGCTCTTACTGTCACAAAGGGATAAAAGAGACTTAGACCTAGACTTAGACAAGACCATACTACTATGTGCTTAAGTCCTGATCAAATGAATCCTATCATGTTTAATCGAGTGATTTGACCATACCAACTGGATCCCTCACCAGAAGCAACTCCAACGCTGGACCTAGATTCCTTGTGGGGTTATTGATTTTTCAACTTTGTACAGTTGTAGTATTGATTTGAAGTGAGGGGACTTACAATACCTATCGTATTTTTATTTTATACTGGTTTGAAGCTTTGACAATCTGTATGTAATATGGGAATATTGTGATTTGTACATTAGTACAGAAAAAGGTCTGATGCTGACATGCAACCATTTACTAAATTAGTTAGAGACATCTCAGGATTCTCATATTCAACTCCAGACGGAGGCAGCTAGTTTTGCTGCTCTAGAATATCATGTATTCAGTGTTCATGTTATTATCACACACGTATAGTTTGATATTGAATATTTTCTTTCATTTTGGTCCTTGCAATTTGTGATTTAGCATGTTGTTGTTATATGTCGTTTCCATCACATTCTTGGCAGTGTGAATGTAATAAGATGTAAATTTGGGTTTCAGTCGGTGTGATTGATTCATTGACTCACTCATCATTGTAAATTTATACAAAAATTATTCTAATTTTCTTCTCTTTCATGGTTGTACATTTATACACATCAATTATTGAGATTTGCTTCCATTTGTTCCACAGTTCCAGTGCAATGATTCATCAGGAACTACTCTGCTTTTCACCCTTCTTCTTATATCTAGTAAATATGTTCTGTAGTTGTTTAAATATGATCAAATTGGAACTTTGGCCTAAGGTATGTAATTAATGTTAATTTTGGTTTTATGAATTGCAACGAGCTTCATAGTGAACTCTTGACAGTTCACAGAAAATATAAGGAGTAAATAGACTCCTTTCATAATTTTGTGTGCAAACAAACAACATATGGAGAGTTCAAAATGTATAGTAGAAAATGAAAGGGATGCAAGTAGTCAATTATCTTCCTTCTTGTGCAAGGAAATCCCTATGAGGTCTATGATAATACTTGTAGTTGTTGGCTTCTCTCTGTTCCAAGATATGCCATGTCCCTTGGTCCAAAATGCAATGTTCCTACTAGATTTCTCCATGATTTTATCTTAGATGGTTATTTCTCTGGACATGCTAAGTTCTATGTTTCCTTCCTAAAATTTAAGTTCCTATACCTTTAATTTTGTTTGTTTGTTGTATTTTATGAAGTATGCAGTTTCTAATGGTATCGATAGGGTTTAGGGGGTTTTATTAAATTGTTGCATGGATAATTGTTTTATTTTTGGTACTTTTCTAAGTGATTTATTTCCGATTAGGTAATTATCTCATCTATGAAACGTGTTTATAATTGTCTTTGTGCTTGCAAATATGAAATTGTAGTATTATTATCTCGCTTACTAATTTTACTAAGCAATGTTTCTACAATGTTTATTGTAGCCATGTGTCTCTTTTATCGTAAAGTAATCTACATTTGTAACTTAGTTAATCAATCAATAGATTTCTCAGAGGTTGGCTAGGTGCATTAGTTGTATTACCCATTTTTATTGTGTTTTAATTATAGGTATTATGTGCATTATCTGTTGTTTCATCATGAAGTATTGTTATAATCTCATGAAATGTAAACTAAAAATGTTGTCATTGTTTCACTTGTGTAAATCATTTGGTGTGTAGATGCATAACATAAAATCCCATTTGCGTTCTCTGGTAAGATCTCTACATTATAATAGACTATAGATGTTCCTTCTAAAATGGATTTTGGTTACAATGTCGCACACAACATGAAATAAAACAACCTAGGTTGTAAGGAAAAATGTTTTTGTGACAAGAAAATAATACAATCCATCCAAAATCCACATCATAATTTGGTTACAACCAAAAACATATGGCACCCCTATTCTTCATGGCCCTGAGAATATTGAGTGCCAAAACTCCCTGAGTTACCTTCCTGAGCCAGATAGGTTGGCCTACCTAAAAAGGGTTGATTAGGAAATGATTGATTGTTGCCATATGATTGAGTCCAATTTGCAACTTCCAACCATGGAGGAATTGAGTACCCATACCTCACATTTGCACTACTAACCCCTACATTAAGTGGAGGTGTGTAATGAGCATACATAGAATTGACACCTCCTCCGGTAGGAATAAGGCAAGTGGGTAAAACCTCAGTTTGATAGTGAGGCACTTAAATGTTTATGAGATATTGGAATAATGGTGTATTATCTACAATGGAGTCCAATGAGTTTGAAATAATCCTAGTTTCATCAACTATGCTTGCATCATTGTCAACCATATTGATCATCCCTTGTTCCTTTTCAAGCATTTATTGTGTATTTCTTGATTCCTTTTCCTGTCTTGCCATTTTTTTTTTGGTCCTTAACTTGCCTTGCTTTATCTCTTTCAAGCCTTTCATCTACTTGACGTTGTGCTGAAAAAATCCTTGTTGCCTTCTTCTCCTTGACTAGATCCTTCTTTTTATGTTTTAATTCCTGCATTTCAAATTTCTTTTTTTCAGACTCAACTAACAGGTTTATATAGTCCTCTGAGGTGAGTAACTGTGATCTTCTACCCAAACGAAGACTACCCAGTGTACCTTTCTTTTTTTTCATTGATACTCTCTCTACTGGTAGCTTTAGGAACCAACCAAGTATCTTCTCCACCCCTCTCACCTGCATGTCATTGCTTGGTACTTACCTTTCAGTATCTGATGGAATTGATTGAACTATATCATTATCTTCATTTGATGCCTCATTTTGTGCTTCATCTTCTTCCATTGATCTATTGTCCACAATAAAATTAACAATTTCACTGTTCAATTCTGCTGGTTGTGAGGGCGTGTTCATGCTTTGTTCATTGGTTGTTGAGACACTATTTCCATTCATATTAATCATTTCTTCTGCCAGCCATGACGGTGGTGTTACTTGGCTTGGCAATTCCAATTGGTCATTGTAAAGCCAATGCCAATTGGTCATTGTCAATTGCATGTTCAACAATGTCATTAACAATATCAATAGCAGGAGTTTCATGTTCTTGATTTGGTGGAATGATCTCCATGTTACTACGAATTTGTTCATGGTTATACTTGTTTCACATACAGCGTCGTCATCTTCATCATATAAGTGTCCTTGAGATAGGGAAATCATATTACCAACTACAACCACATCATCTTGGTCATCTACTTCTTGCACTTCAACACTTGTTTGGGCATTCCCTTCTTCCTGACCATCCACATGAAATGCCTGGCTACAACCAGTATCATGCATAAGAGCATCATAGTTCAATGGCCAGATTCTAGTCCTCCTAAATCCGGGCTTGATATTTGATGGTGTCAGAGCCCTTTTAAAATCTTTACTTGCAAGCTATGATAGCTCAAACCTTTTCACCTCAATCCCTATATTATTTTCCATCCATGCAGCACACTCCAACCTGAAATAGTTCTTGAAAGGGCCAAACACACTAACATCAATGGGTTGTAGTATGTGAGTGGTATGAGCGAGCAATGTCAACAGGTCGATGCCTAAATTGTTTGCTTTCTCAATTGTTTGTACATCCATGTGGCTCCCATGGCCATATAATATCAATAGGTGTTTGTTATTATGCAAGACATCACCTGGTACCGATGCATCAAAGTGAAAAATCCAACTTAAAAACAATTCTTTAGTCATCGTTGTATATACTTTTTAAGTTGATTTTTACCTTTGAATAGATAAAATCCATGGATTGAAGTACCAATTGCATTGACACAACATAAAATAGTTATCCAATCCATACTCTTAGGCAAAGTCTTTGGCACATTTCAGCTCCCTCTCTTGGCAATTACCCGCATGCCATAATTCCTCCCTGCCTGTAAACGTATTTCATCATAGTTCCATATATGGTCTGCTCCATAAGAATGTTTATCGTAACCACTAGAAAGTGTGTCATAGAACTTTTGCACAACTGCAGGGTGAAAATTTAATGTTATATCTCTATCAAGGCCCATTAGCAGTGTGCAATACAAGTTCTTTATGCCTTTTTTTAAACCCAAACCACCATGATTTACCAGGAAACCCATCTTTGAATGGGTTTGGCCTCCCTTGACAGATTTGATCAACCGTGGATTTGAGTTGTATCAACTCTAGCCCATGTCCCAATTGGGCCATCTCTTTACACCACTCAACCACCTCGGCCTCCTCCTCCTTAGTCATAACTGTAAGAGGCCCTCTACGTTTTGTATGAATCAGTCCATTTATCCAATAATGTATTGATGAGGGAGGAATACCATGTTTTTCTGCAGATGCCTGAACTGAGTATCCATTAAACTCTATGTCGTCAATTGCAACTAAAATTTCTTCTTTTTTCCATCCTCTTATAGTGCTGATCTTTTTAGTTGAACTTCCCCATTGGACTATTGTTGACAGTGGTTATGTGGGTTATGTTGCGATAACATCAGCTTTAGTTGCATGGTCATCATCAACAATGTTCCTTGGGGCATTGTTGACATTGACATCACTTGTCTTGTCCTCATCACGCACCCCTTGTCGCTCTCATGCCACTTCTCCTTGTACAAGAAACATAACTACCTTTTGCCATAGATGCAATAACCTGTAGAATTATTGCATCATTTAGATCAAAATATTTGTAAATTATGCTTTCATACAAGGAAAAAATACTTCTTCTTTATTACAGGAAATTATCAACATGTATGTTAGTATCCTTGAAAAATCAAATATACAGAATCATTTTGTTGTATGTCTTCAAAATTATCATTGATTGTTATTTTGATAACTTGTCTTTACACTTAAAATAACATGATTGTATTGATTGGTTTTGTTATGCATTTCCCAACAGTGCCTCTTGTTCAGTTTGACTACTTAAAATAGTGTTTTGTTGCTTTTATAACTTGTCTTTACAGTTAAGATACCATGAGAAGATCTGGTAGTCATTGTTGTTTGAATTAATTTGTTTAGACTCCTATTTGTTATCGCAATTAAATTCATTCATGGCCCTCGTTGTCTCACCAAGTGGACTTGCATAATGCCTTGTAGGTTTTTTCTAGGTCTGTTCTAGGTCTATTCTAGGTCTGTTTTGATGTTTTACACCACTCTGGTATGTACTAGAGTCCATGGAGGAGGATCCTTTTTGAGCCTATCATTTAAAAATTTTCTATCATTATCATAGTCCTTGTAGAAGTGGCCCACATAGTTCAAACTACTTAGAAATTTTTGGATTTGTGTTTTGTCTGTGATCTTTTTAGGGAAATTGTCAGTAAATTCTCTAGCATATTGTAGTATCAATTGACCATGTCAGATTGTATGACCAAGAAACCTGATCGAGGTTTTAAATTATTCCATCTTCTTCTTTGAGACAACCAATCCATCAACCTAAAATCTTGAATTTATTCCATTATTAATTTGATGTCTCATAGATAGTTCACACGGGGTGGACTATTGTTGTATTGTCTTGATCTCAAATTTCCTCCCACTACAACCTATCCCTCTTAAAATTCATTATCTATTTTTTTTCCGATAAGGATGCACTTCTCCAGAAATGGATCTCTGGTCCTCAAGGAGTTATCATTGGCCAAACCAAGAATGGTATTTAATTTGACCAAGGCTCCAACTTGAGACCCCCTGAAGCACTCTTGATCACAACTTGGCTCCATAACAATTTTTTCCTCGTGTCACTTATAGTTGAGGTTTCTAGTCATGTAAACATTCATTTCAACTACAACTCTTATTGGTATCTTGTCTCCATATATAAAAGAGGTCGTGCCTTTTTCTCAAATCAGGAAATCATATTATCAATCTGTAAAGTTTTGAGTAATTATTGACCTCATATATCAAATTAGATAAAGTGAATAGGGGTAATGAGGGCGCAGTTAGATAGAAATATAGGTTGTTGTTTGGTAGAGGGTGCATGCATGTGTCACCTTCAGTGAACTAGTGTGTTTCTTTTGTAAGTCTTCAGATCAGCCTCCCATTCAGTTCAACATCTAGTTAAGTTCTAAGTTCAATTCAATTCTAGTTCCTCCCACTACAACCTATCCCTCTTAACATTCATTATGTATTTTTTTTTTCTATAATGATGCACTTCTGCAGAAATGGATCTCTCATCCTCAAGGAGTTATCATTGACCAAACCAAGTATGGTATTTAATTTGACCAAGGCTCCAACTTGAGACCCCCTAAAGCACTCTTGATCACAACTTGGCACCATAACAATTTTTGCCTCGTGTCACTTATTGTTGAAGTTTCTAGTCATGTAAAGATTCATTTCAACTACAACTCTTATTTGTATCTTGTCTCCATATATAAGAGAGGCAATGCATTTTTCTCAAATCAGGAAAGCATATTATCAATTTGTAAAGTTCTGAGTAATTATTGACCTCATATATCAAATTAGATAAAGTGAATAGGAGTAATGAGGGTGCAGTTAGATAGAAATATAGGTTGTTGTTTGGTAGAGGGTGCATGAATGTGTCACCTTTAGTGAACTAGAGTGTTTCTTTTGTAGGTCTTCAGATCAGCCTCCCATTTATTCCAACATCTAGTTAAGTTCTAAGTTCAATTCAGTTCTAGTTCCTCCCACTACAACCTACCCCTCTTAACATTCATTATCTAATTTTTTTCCTATAAGGATGCACTTCTCCAGAAATGGATCGTTGATCCTCAAGGAGTTATCATTGGCCAAACCAAGCATGGTATTTAATTTGACCAAGGCTCCAACTTGAGACCCCCTGAAGCACTCTTGATCACAACTTGGCACCACAACAATTTTTTCCTCATGTCACTTACAGTTGAATTTTCTAGTCATGTAAACATTCATTTCAACTACAACTCTTATTTGTATCTTGTCTCCATATATAAAAGAGGCCATGCCTTTTTCTCAAATCAGGAAAGCATATTAACAATTTGTAAAGTTTTGAGTAATTATTGACCTCATATATCAAATTAGATAAAGTGAATAGGAGTAATGAGGGTGCAGTTAGATAGAAATATAGGTTGTTGTTTGGTAGAGCGTGCATGCATGTGTCACCTTCAGTGAACTAGAGTGTTCCTTTTGTAGGTCTTCAAATCAGCCTCCCATTCAGTTCAACATCTAGTTAAGTTCTAAGTTCAATTCAGTTCTAGTTCCTCCCACTACAACCCATCCCTCTTAACATTCATTATCTATTTTTTTTCTATAAGGATTCACTTCTCTAGAAATGGATCCCTAGTCCTCAAGGAGTTATCATTGGCCAAACCAAGCATGGTATTTAATTTGACCAAGGCTCCAACTTGAGAGCTCCTGAAGCACTCTTGATCACAACTTAACAATTTTTTCCTCATGTCACTTACAGTTGAAGTTTCTAGTCATGTAAACATTCATTTCAACTACAAATTTTTTTGTATATTGTCTCCATATATAAGAGAAGCCATGCCTTTTTCTCAAATCAAGAAAGCATATTATCAACTTGTAAAGTTTTGAGTAATTATTGACCTCATATATCAAATTAGATAAACTGAATAGGAGTAATGAGGTGCAGTTAGATAGAAATATAGGTTGTTGTTTGGTAGAGCATGCATGCATGTGTCACCTTCAATGAACTAGAGTGTTTCTTTTGTAGGTCTTCATATTAGCCTCTCATACAGTTCAAAATCTAGTTAAGTTCTAAGTTCATCTTAGTTCTAGTTCCTCCCGCTACAACCTATCCCTCTTAACATTCATTATCTATTTTTTTTTATATAAGGATGCACTTGTCCAGAAATGGTTCGCTGGTCCTCAAGGAGTTATCATTGGCAAAACCAAGCATGGTATTTAATTTGACCAAGGCTCCAACTTGAAACCCCCTGAAGCACTCTTGATCACAACTTGGCACCATAACAATTTTTTCCTCATGTCACTTACACTTGAAGTTTCTAGTCATGTAAACATTCATTTCAGCTACAAATATTATTTGTATATTGTCTCCATATATAAGAGAGGCCATGCCTTTTTCTCAAATCCGGAAAGCATATTATCAATTTGTAAAGTTTTGAGTAATTATTGACCCCATATATCAAATTAGATAAAGTGAATAGGAGTAATGAGGGTGCAGTTAGATAGAAATATAGGTTGTTGTTTGGTAGAGGGTGCATGCATGTGTCACCTTCAAAGAACTAGAGTGTTGCTTCTGTAGGTCTTCAGATGAGCCTCCCATTCAGTTCAACATCTAGTTAAGTTCTAAGTTAAATTCAATTCTAGTTCACCATGTGTGATCTATCAAGGTGAGGGTGCTGCTATCTATTTTATTAGATTGTGCTTGTATAATAGTTTCCAATTATGCGTGCTTGACTTCTTCCAATTAAGGTGTGCTTATTTGGTGTTTATAATAGGATTAGGGCTTGACCAAGTCACCTTCAGTTCTTCATGCATGTGAGTATCTACATTGTTCCTTCCTTCATATTCTCATTCTCTAAGATGTAGGGCATATTAGTTTATTGTTGGCATGTTTTATATTTTGAGCTATACTATTATAATTTACTACTTTTCAGATCTAATAAAACAACCAAGCAGACTTGATAGATTTGTCTTCCATGTATTTTTTGTTAGTAGCATGTGCTTGTAGATTAGCATATTTGAAGTTCGCTATTTTGATAGGGTTTTAGTTTTAAAGTTAAGCTATGATCTAGTTATCATTTTATGGTGGAGGAATCTACACAGGCTACACTTCTTTTGAAGTTGCCATTGAGATTTGTTTATCACTAGTGAAGTATGACAAAGGGGCCTACTATGAACTCCTTCTATAGTTGGACAACATAGATCCGATGGCATCTGTTCAGATCTTTGTCCAATCTCTCATGAATACCTAAATATGTGATTTGGGTCCATGGGCATATATGAATGATGTTGTGCTCTTACTCATTTTATTGATCTCACTTTTATGCAACTATTTGATGGAGCAAGAAGATGAAACTTGAAGCAGATATGCCCCAAATCCACAATATGGACCCCTTTTTATTCAGACCAGAACCATGATTTTGAGGCTCCATATTTGGATTGTGAGGAAGGGTGTAGTTTTATGATCCATTTTCAGCCTAGATCTCATATTTGGTCACTCCCTCTCTCTGATCAAAAGCATCTTCCATGTATTTTCTGTTAGCAGCATGTGTTTGTAGATTAGCATATTTGAGGATTGCTATTTACTAGGTGTCTTCACCAACAATTATAGAAAAATAGAAAAAATATATATTTTCATGAAACTGAAACTGAAACTGTAAGAACTGAAACAGAAACGGTAAGCACTGAAATTGTAACTGAAACTGAAACTGTAAGAACTGTGAGAATTGAAAATAGAACTGTAAGAAAAAATGTGTTGTAATTGATATAACTAACCTGGATATACTGGCAATTGGTCTGTGATGTTTTGTCTTCAAGGTTGGTGAATAGTTTGAAAGCATAACAGGCAACTTCAGCAGTGGTTGAACTTCTTTTATAGTTTTTGGCACTTGAATTTAATAGGTGGTAAGGATGGACATGGATTGCCATGGATTCATTTTAAATGTGTGATCTGGATTTAATTTGATGTGATCCAATGGTTGGGAATTTGTTATTTGTTGATCCATGTACTTTGATCTGTTTTAATGAGAAATAGAATGGTTTGGGTGTCATTTATTGAAGTTATTGGGTTGGGTGTCATTTATTGAACAAAGTGGGTTTTAATGTTATTGGGTTGGGTGTCATTTATTGAACATAGGGGGTTTAAATGCTGAACAACACAATAGGTATGGCTTACATACATTCACTTTTATTATGTGTAGGTATGGATATTTATTTGGGATGCAAAGCTTTGGTTCTCATGAGTGGGGGTTGAAGTGATTGCTACTTTGTACTTCTAGAATAGACCATTTTGGAAGGATTTATGGTTTTATCTGTTTTCTAGTTGGATCAATATGGTTTGCACTCTTAAGTATTAAGATACTATTTATGGACAGTTGTGGGCCCAGCCAATGTTTTGGGAAATTTTAGACATAAATTAATACTTATTTATACTTAATGTTATTTATCTTTGTTTAATATTGGTTGCAAAAGTCTCAATTTTTGGTGGTTTGGTGGGACCAGTATTGTATCAATTACTGGTCCCTGCACAACATTAGACATCTCTCCCCTATATACAAATTAAAAAAAGGTTTGAATTTAAATATGTTTAAAATTTGCCCATTGGGCTTTGGATTGGCGGTGAATGGGTGCACTGTTAAGGCACTCCTTGTGATAGGTCACCGGTTCAAATCCCTCGTGGGTGCTTAGGCAGTATTATCTAGAAAAAAAATATGTTTAAAATTTTAAAATGGCAATTTCATGATTTTATATTTCTAAATGTGAAAATTTTAAACTAAAATATAAAACATTGCACATGAATTAATTGCAGTATACGTTTTCAAATTTTTTAAATTTAAAGTATTTATTATATTAAACTGATATATATTATTTTTTTTAAGAGTATTTTCAAATTTTACACATATTTAAGATTTTTTTTAAATTTGAGTATGATTATCAATATTGATAAAATGAAAATCATGATAATTAAATCTAAAAAAATTACATATTTGGTATATGACAGTCAACAATTAATTGAAGGAAGTGTCTTCTTTCAAATATCTTGGAGTTCATATCACAGGTTCAACTAAAGTTATAACATTGAAAAAATGATTAATAGAGTTTCCAAAGTTTATAATGGATCTAGAGGAAGTCGTGAAGAAAGATACAACAAATTCAAAACAACTTAATTTCAAAATTCTATTATCTTCATTGAAGCAAAGCAAACCATTTTTCATTAAGAGCATGACTATGGTTGTGTATGCAATGTATAATAAGAGGCTAAGCCACATGGAAAACAAGACGTTCTATAAAATCATTTCAAATCTAGCCAAAACCTCCTTTGACTCAAGATGGATGACATAAGGAGGCTTGATCTTGGTTAGACCATGGAAGCATAAAAAATATATATCATTTTTGGGAATAAGGATAATATAAAAATTTTAGTGTGATAAGGAGTTCGAGGTAAAAAATAAATAAGATATAAACATTGTTAAAATAAAAACAAATCCTCATAAGCTTAATTCACAAAATCTAAGAGTAAATCTAAATTTGTAAAACATATTTTGTAACATGAATTTTGATAAGATGTTAATTATGATAAGAAAGTCAAGTCTAATGTGATGATATTGAAAGGGCACACAAAATTATGGTGGGAAGAGGTGCTAGCACAAAGGGAAAATAAAGGAAAAGAAAAAGTTAAGAGTTATGATAGGATGGTACAAAATTCAAAGGAAAATTTAAGCCAAAATATTATTAGTTGAATGTTTTTAGGCAAATGCAAAATCTCAGACAAAAGTCTATGATGGTTAAAGAATATATAGAGGAGTTTTATCGGATCAATATTAGGGTAAGTTATGTGTAAGAGGATGAGGTGAAATATTCAGGTACATAAATAGCTTGAGATATGATATCCAAGATGAGATAATAATTCTACCCCTAACAGCAGTTGAGGAGGCATACCAAGTTACTCTTAAAGAAGTGGAAAAATTTGCAAGGAAACAAAGTCAGAGAGAAGACAGAGAAGTTAGTCAAGGGGTAAAGGACAATAGGAAATAGAGGAAGATTCTAGGTTCAATGAGAGGAAGCAGCTCAAAATAGCTAAGCCAAGCATATAGAGGAAGTGAGTGTAGATGCAAAAGATTCTTTTGAAGTTGAAAATAATATCATCTAATTCCTATAATAGCTTTGTATTACTTCTCCTTCCCCTTCTCTAATCATACTTCGAGGGTTTTAAGGGTCTATGAAACAATGTAGATTGATGCCTATATTATGGTTATTAGAGTTATTACATGATGGTTGTTAGGTGTGACGAGTATCGTTTTTTAGCAAGGCTCCCTTGAGGATTTGTACCTGATGTTATAAGATCGTGGGTATTTTCCCTTCTAAACAACTACATTTTCCTGGATATCTAAGGAATCTAGATCCATATATTTTGGGGTTTCTTGAATTCTTGGATTTATCCTTCTAACATAATCACTTGATTGGTAGTGGGTATGTTCTTTTTTAGCTTCGAAATTGACTTTGTTAGTTTGGTTTGTTGTTTTTCCTCTAGTTGTTGCAATTAACCCATTGCCACATGGTTGTTGGTTATATTACCTTAGGACACCTCTTTAAAGGAGGGATCTTTTAAATTAGCTAGAGACTCAAAGCTGTTGCAAGTTGAGATTTCCATATATGTCATGGAAGTCAGTTGTGGTTTGGGTTATCTACATTGTTGATTGGGATAGACAAAGTCGTCCTTGTTCATTTGAGATTTAAATTTTTTAGTAGGATTTGTTTTTTGTGTGGGATAATCCCTGAAAAGGTGGCCATATTCATGGCATTTTTGCTACTGCAAGGGGATGTGCTCATTGTCTAATGATTTCCTTCATACTATATCCTGATACAATATATCAATCAAAGCCTATAGGAGTTGTGATATGTCCATATTCCCATATATCATGGAATATTATGTATATAGTCCCCTTTTGAGTAACCTTAGAGGTTTTGACAAAGTGCCCTAGCACATTTCCTATGCCCTAAAGAGTTTCTTCCTCCTAGAATTATTTTGGACGAGAGAACAGTTAGATCTAGATTGGCATCATTTTGGAACTTTGTTTGCCTGGGCTTAAATTGTCCATCCAAAATTCGAGGTAAAGTCCAACAGAATTAAAGAAGTATAATATTTCAAAGATTCAAGTCCAAATCTCAATATTGGCTATGATTATTATGAAAAATTCCTTTGCTCTCAACTCCAAATCAATTTTCTCTTTTTGTATCCATACTATCAAGGCTCTTTTTTATGGGCCAAAATCCCATAAACTTGTTAATTAAGACATGGTCTTGTGTAAAATGAATATATTGCCCAATCCTATTAGACTTAATCTCACATTTAATGTCTATGTTGCTTTAGATAAATAACACCCTCGTCCTCATGATTTCTAGGTAGCTCCTAGTAGTGGATCTCTAGAGGAAGAGATTCCCTTAATATATTACCCTTATCATGAAAATTAAATGGATGGGTTGCACGCATAGCCAATCATTTTTTGATTTGTGCATTGCTAAAGATCATGTTGCTATAAGAGAGGGACGAACCCCCTCCCCTAGAGTGCACCATGGTTACATTACAGCAAAAAACCCTTGAATACAATAAACTAATCGAGTGAAAAAAATAAAAAATAAAATTGAATTCCAATTACATAACTCTAATTAAACTTATAGATTCACCATGACTTAAAATCACCCCTTATACATATCTAATTTTATAAAAAAATAGTTATCAAATGTATAATTAGTTTTTATGTTATATTAATTTCAATAAACCTTAACTACATTAAAATAATATTAAAAAAAATTTATTAAGATTTAATATTTGTAAAATATTAAATTTTAATGTTTTTAAATAAAATTTTTAAAGAAAACCAAAGAATAGTTGGCACCTGAATATTGAGAGAATAAATATATTACACTCCTAAAAGTGTATCCAACACTTTTATAGGGTATTATTATGGAGGATTTTTACATTTTCTTTCATATATATGACAATGTGTTAATTTAGTGTAGGTTATTTTATATATTAATTTAGGAATTTTTAAGGTTTTTTAATTGAAAAAAATATTTTGAGGATTTTTTTTTTACTTGTATGATAAATTAAGATACAAAATGCACAATAACTAAAAAATATCATGGTGTAATTTTTCTTCAAAATACTTTATTTAAAAAAAAACAAATTAAAATCATTAAGTGAAATGAGGGAATTTGACTATGATAAAAACAATATTGTAGTGTGACTTCAACATGGTGCTATCTACAATGGAAAAAAATGGGAAGAAGAAAGGTAAGGGACGTATTTGAGCATACCTTTCGATGAGATTTGTATAAATCCCAATGGATCTCATAATTGTAGAGAGTTGGTAGTTACACTACCAATTCCCATCCAACTAATTTTTTAGAAATTAAATATTTAAATTTTACATAGCAAGAGTATTATGGAAAAACATATTTTAGTGAGGACAAGATTCCTACTATTTTGCCTTTCTAGCCCCCACTCATGATTCATGTTTCACATAGTTTCTCATCCCTTTTATTAATTATTTGGCATTTTGTTTAAAACAAAATACAATATGCTTGAACCAGGTCAACGTTTACATGTCTATACAAACGACATTTATTTCATAAATTACGTTGAAAGGAGTTTTCTCTATGGAATTGGATGGGAAAACATTGTTCATCCCAGATATCTATTTTCCTCCTCCTTCTAGTTAGAATTTGACGTGTGGAAAATTCACCGACTACAAAATTTGTCATAGGTTTTACATGTCATTGCTTCGCATTGGGGCTCTCCACCAGCTATGTGGGGTTGAGCATGGCAGTTTACACCTCCATCGAAACCGCAATAGATCCCCCCCACTAAATCCCTTTTCCTTCTCTTCAACAGCAGGGTTCCTGCCACGGTCTGCCTACTCTCGCTACAGATACCATTCTTACCGGTAATGTCCTATGGATTTTCCATAGTCATGGGTGTGTATTTGTTTCTCCTAGACTTTTAGCCATCTCGTCCTATCTGGAAAGCTACATGCATTGATTCTACTTGACCTTCTTCTTGCACCTCTGTCTCTCCCTACTACGCCTTTTATTTCGGAGCCCAAAAATTAAGACTCAATGAAACGCATGTAGGCTCGTCAGGATGCGGGGGTCCTAACAATCAATGTACCTGAAAAAATAGCAATGCAGATTGAATTTGTCTTTTCTTTCTGTCCCACGACTCTTTTCACCAATTTGTGAAATGAAATATTTATTTTGGTTTGGACATTTGAAGTTGATTTGTTTACAATCATTTACAAGGGAGATAAGGTGTTACCATAATTTGGCACCACAGTGTTCGCACTCTACACTTAATTGGTTCTTTGCAGGGGTCGAATTGTGGCGACCCATTGCACATAAGATCATGACACCTCCGTTTGACATTTCATGAGCTCAAGCACCAAACAATTGGCGTAGGTCCTTATGGATATAGTCAAGCATGTAACCAATATCCACTAAATAGGGCTTGTAGCGATTCAACTAATTTGGTCGTAGAAAACGACACAGGGTTGAACGATCCAAACAAGGAGGGGATTCAATGTTTAGGTATTTATACAACAAATTCGAAATGCAAACATTGTTAAATATGTCAAATAATCTTCTTTGAGAAATTGCCTAGTATATTTTTGTGTGTTGAGGTGTCGATTGTTTACTTGATACAGTGCTAATCCAATGATATATGGTCTTCCCTGAAAAGAAGCAGTTATCCATGGAAAATTATCTTCATAATTAATTAAAAATGCCTCGAGAGCCTCCAACAACGTTCATCTTGATCCATTTTAGATACACATTATGTAGCATCTTTCAGATAACCAACCTTCTTGGGGCCATTTCCTTTGTACATGTATTACCAATGTTCACTATGACATTGATGTGGCCTGCATATGCCTTTAAATAATGATTTATGATAATGAATGGTATCCATGGTTCAATACGTTTTAAGGTGTAATGGAAAAACATGCTCTCCAAAATATAATACGCTACCCATAATACACTGTTTGTGCTCTTTATTAATATGCTCTCCAAATGCCCGTAGTACAGTGATGTGTGGTTTGACGGTAAGTCTACTTGGGCAAATCCTGGGAGACCGTAGTTCAAATGTCATTGAGTACACTGGCCTATTGTGGTGATAGCTAAAGGGGCAGATTCCCCAATTCCGTCTTGGCAGCACGTGAGTCTAGCTCTTGCTAAAATCATGGGATCTTAGTATATCGACTTGCAGGTAGTTGGATGTACTCCTGGTGTCATAGAGGCAACAACGAGGGTTGATCCTGGGTCTCCCATAGATTAGGACTAGCAGTTAGTGATTCACCATGTGGTTAAAAAAAAATGCTCTCCAAATGCTCTTTCGATCAATGTAGACTTTAAAGTTAAATAAAGTAGTTGATTATGTTTTTTATGCACTAAATTTCAAAATTATCATTCATATAGTATTTATTTTTTAAAATAATTGTTTTATCATATTTAAAAAGTACTTTATTGCCCAAAGTTTCTTATAGGGAGATATTTTCTTGTAATACAATATGTATTATATATTTATTTTAATTATAGATTTATTAAGCGTTAATGGATCAAATTTTCAAAAGTACAAATATATTTTAGAGTATAAAACTTAGAAAAACCTCATGTAAGTATTTATGTGTGTTTTCTTATTTCACTATTGTTTATTTGTGTTTTTCATCTTTAGGCTAACAATTGTTTCAAGTCCTCTGATTACTCTAGATGGTAAGAATTTAAAAATGGATGTTAGACACTTGCACCACCCAAACCACATCACTATTACCATCATTCACTCACCTTCCACATAATAAAACATCTCCCTTGACACTACCCCCTTTGATTGCAAGGACTAGAGTGGTTCACGAGGTTTGGAAGTTAGAAAGTTCTTTCCCTTCAGTGTGGCATTATGCACCCCATAAGATGACCTCAATGATGTAGCCTGACATGTCGCACAAAGAGATAGTTTCCTTCCACATTCCCCCCACTCCTCCTATCGGGGTTCCTTTGCACCTCTAAGTGCAATTGCTAATTACAATATCAACCAAGGATTAAAGTGGGAGAATTACATTTTTGTGATTAATATATTTTAAGTAGTGAAATATTTTTAAAATATTTTAATGGTACCTCTAAATATTGTGAAAGTGTACAAATATCTTTATAAATTCCAATAAATATTGGTATAATTAATATTTTCATTATTTTATTTTTAATAAGAATATAAAATATTATCTCTTTTTTTTATTTTTTAATTTAAAAAATATCAAATTTCAAATTTTAATTAATATAAATATAATTTATAAATTTATAACAAAAGTTAGTTTGACTAAGCTTTGGAAATTGATGGTGAATAGGTGCACTCTTAAGTCACTCCTTGGGATAAGTCAATGGTTCAAATCCCTCTTGGTGCTAACGTGCAGAAAAAGAAGAAGATTAATATTCAAAATAATTATAACAATATAATTAGTATAGGTTCAACATGTTACAATAGATGGGTAGGATATCAATAATTTCTTCTTAACATCCAAAGTAAGTCTAATTAACTATAATAAAAAATGTTACTAGGGAGAATTGACAATAGATGGATAGGATGTCAATAATTTTTTCTTACCATCCAAAATAAGTCCAATTATCTATCATAAATATTCTTTCTTTATTTCAAATAATTTATATATCATGAAGTTATGATTCTTTAAGCAATTTAAAACATTGAAACATATTGTAATATTCATTTCAAAATAAATTTATTTTTAAAGAAATTAATTTTTTAATATTCAAAATAAAAATAACATTATATAATTTTTTATTATTATCTTTTTATATATCCATTAAAATTAATAATAATAATAATAATAATCTAATTTAAAATAATATTATAGTAATATAGTATAATAACTTTGTGAACTCAATTTACTTAATGAATATATCTCTTTAGTTCAAAAATTTATATATCATGTAAGTTAATGTTTTTTAAGCATTAAAATGATTGAAACATATGTAAACAATGTACAAAAGAAAATTTTTGCTTTTAAATAAATTAGTTTTTAAATATTCAAATTAAAATAACAATATATTTTTTATTTATTATCCATTTTATATATCATTAAAATTAATATTAAATAAGATAATCTAAAATTTAAATTTAATAATTATGCATAAATAATGATAAATGTAATAATTCTAATAAAATATAGTAAAAATAATAAAGTAAAATTCAGAAGTTGATTCTTAATCAATTCAAAACACTAAACATATTGTA
>APFE031624242.1:0-25665 GCA_000404065.3 Pinus taeda
TCTTTCCATTTGTCAAGAAAAATAATTATTATTTTTATAAATAATATGAATGAGTTTCTTACTTATTCAATAGTGCTAGAAAGTCAAAGATTCAAAATCATATTGAAGAGCTCTACTTGAGCATTTATGTAATTAAAATGGGTCAACCAACAGTTTAGCAACCCTCCAGGACAAGCACCATCATTCAAAGAAGAAGTCTGCAAGAAAAGCTATGAATAGAACATCATGTTTGTTTGCATAATAAAAATTATTAAATTATTAAAAGATGACATGTCAGTTCACTTGGATAAGTCAGCTCAAGTGGAGTCATAACTGCTATATATACCCAACCGATGTATCCAAAAAAACATAGGACAAATCTCAGATACCTCTGAAGTTTTCAGAGGTGTTTAGGACTTGGGATGGTACAGTACGAAAAAATATCTCAGATAGCTAAGTGAAGACAATATCTTTGACTTGTTTGAGATATCTCACAGGATCTCAGAAATGATGATAGAGACTCCTCCTTGAAGGCACAATCTCAGTGAAGGAGAAGATTTCATTGAAGTAAACCCTAATGGCATAAACCATCTCGCCATAACCTAATTTGAGGATACTTTGTCTCAAGGGTGCAGTAATATGATCTCAATGAAGACACAATCATACGAATGTAATCTTAGTTAAGGGTGTAACTATAAGACAATTATGATCTCGGTGAAATTAAGGACAGACATCAGTCATATATGTGGAAACCTCATTCAAGATTTCGATAAAAGAGAAATCCTGGAGTATCTATGCTGATGATTTCAATGGTAACATAGGAAGAGGATTGGTGTCTTGGTCTTCGAGTGGCATAGAGAGTCAAGTATAATGGTGTTGGTGTTCGTCAATTAGAATCTCTATAAGAAGAATTATGTGCGAGAATTTTTGGCCTTGCCAGAATGCCAACTTCTTGGGTTCTTGTTTCTTTATTTTGGTAGAAGTTTGATGAAGTAAAAACATACACTCATAAGAAGAAGGTCAAGGTAAGATAAATAGTAAAATAATTTCATAAATTGTTATCAATTATAGAAGAATCTATCTAATGCTAACTTCCCTAAATTCTTAGGAAAGGGTTACTCTATCATGAGAATATGTTTTTATAGAACCTTATAACCAATGCACATCCGTCATGTTGCATCCTTCTTAGGCACAATTATAAGGGGTGAACGACATGGTGAGGTACTTGGTCAAGAAACACCATGTTCCAACAGTTCTTACAGCTGTTCTTCACATTGTTTGTCTCTATAAAATTCCACTTGTACAACCCAATGTTTGGCATTGGACAGTCTAAAAATAGCTGGATTTTGTGCTCCACTTTGTTGAATTTTCATGGTTCCTATAATAGTAATGGCTTTCCAATGATTCATTAACTAGATCATCTTATATCACATTCATATTAAGCAATTATACATAGGAAATATCAACAATAAAAAAATAATGAGAGTAGGATCATGAAGAGACAACCAAACAAAAAAGACACAAATTTTTACCTTGGGAAAACCCTAACTAGGGAAAAACTAGCCACCTTTTCTTAGAAAAATTGTTCAATTCGAAAAGGGACACTAATATGATTTTTCAAGTCAAAATAAATTAGAACTAACTAGTAATCAAACCCAGGTCAAACCCAGGTCATGAAGGAAAATCCTCTTACCACTGCTACTCCCTCTCTCACGTGAGTCCTTTCACTCCCGTCAGAGACAAATCATACGGTAAAGAGGTCTACTATGAGATTTGATATCCATATAACCAAAAATATTGTGTCTGGGGTCTGTACAAAACCTTATTTACTTTGCAAACATGAGATTCCCTCTCATGTACCTCAAATCCCTGACGTAGCTCTATGTGAACTTCTTCTTCCTCAAATACTCCATTCAGGAAAGAATTCTCCACATCCACTTGATGTAATTTTGAAAACATAATAGAAGCACGAAAAATAATAGTTGTAACATAAGTGTAGCCGGAAACGAGAGTCTCCACATAGTCCTCTCCCTCTTTCTCGAATAATCCTCTTGAATATTTCTTTGTACTTCTCTTTGATTCCATCTTCCACATACTTCATCTTGAGATTCACTTCGAAGTCACCAATGACATGTCTTCGACAAAATTTCCTCCATCATAGAATTCCTTAAATTTGTTGGCCTACCTGCTCCCTTTGATCTAGGAGCTCTTATGGTCATCAAGTATGATTAGTACAATTTCTCTCTTGAACACAAACTATTGATCTTGGAAGAACCCTCTTGTCATAAATTTTGCCTCGTTCTTCCAGTGCTTCCATTTGTTGCTAGAGCCTTTTCAACCTTCATGATATACCTTTGATCCTCACTAGGAGGCCCTAGAAGAAAAATTATAACACAAAAAAAGAAACAAAGGTAAGAGGCCAAATAATTGTAAAACAGTAATAATCAAGGAATAAGTATACAAGTACTTACCTTTTCAAAGAATTGTCAACTCCCTCTTGATATTTTCCTCCTTGGAGGAATCATTGAAATCCATCTGCGAACTCATCATCCTCATTATCAACATGTTTCTTTTCTTCCCTTCCTTGCATGAGCTAGGGTTTTTTTAATCCTAGCCTTCAAGCCTTTTGATGGAAAAAAATGACCGAAATCAACAATAGGGAGATCACCGAGTCATGGTCCCAACAAAGCCTTTATCCTTCTAAAATGGTGATTCTGACTAGTTCAAATGGGTCAAATTACACTCTCTCTCCCTGTTTTTGGTGTTTCTAATAACTTATCAACAAGAAAAGTCAATCAAACTTACCCTCTTGTAGGATTCTTGCAATGAAGCAGTTCTTAAGCTGGCATAAGGGCTCAACTAATCCAGCAATGTAGTTTCTCCTACGTAAGGAAACTTCTAAACTAGAAATTGTCCCAAAAGGTACAAAGAGAGGCCAATAGGATTATTAAATTAGAATTGTTGAATTTCTCTAGAAGAGATGTTGGTTCAAGCCTAATGGATGGGCAATTTGAGCCGGCTAAACGCTTTCTAATTGTTTTTTATTACGGTAAAATTATATTGATAATTCATTTTCTTTTCTTTCAAAAGCTTGGAGGAATTTGAAGAGCAAGTATAGAACTTCTTTGTGGGATTTGATCCCAAAATCACTGATTTGTAGATATATACTCAATGAAATGTTAATTGGTTGAAACCCTGCACAAATGTTTGATATAAGAAAATAAGCCCAAAAAGTTGAAAGGCTACAACTAAAACTATAATCAACACCCCCGTAATTCCTAATCGTTGACAAAATCAAGAAAAAGGAAAAAAAGCATATTCATGATAGAAAAGTTACAAACCTTTCATAGTTTGACATCAAGCATTACAGAGTACATAATGAAATAGATCAGCTACCTGATTAACAAATAAGCGCGGTAGAATTTTGATAAAAAAATTACTTTGGTTTTTAAAATTAGGAAAATAATAATGGATAAAAAATTTATATATGTCCAAGTCATGTAGAAGATTAATTATTGGTAGGGTTGATTTGTTCCTATATACTGAAGTTTGAGGTTTATGGTATGTTTTGTTTGACAATATATAGTATATACTATTAGTTTTGTTCCAATTAGCTTTTAAGTTTTATGTTATATGTGTAGTTGTAATAAAAAATAATAGTATTTTTGAAGAGGAAAGATGCATTGCTGTTCGAGGACTGACTCTATGGCTATAATAGGTAAAAAAATAGTTGCCAGAGGGAGAACTTATTCCACAGATTTGTATATAAAAATTGAGTTTTTTTATGCCATATGTACAATACTCTACACCAAATAGCCCCCGAAGAGAGTAATACCTCCATAAACATTGGAAACAAAGGACTTCAATGCTTAACATCCATCTTCCAAAGGCGCTTCAAGGGTAAATACTTCTGCAAGAAACACTTTCAAATATGTGTGGGGCCCCAAAGTGGGTACTCCAACCTTCGTAGGCCATTCCAAATACGTGCATCTTCCTCAAAATGGTACATTCCCACAGCAATTGAGCAAACAAGTAAACCAAGGGACTGACCTTTTCCAACCTATATTTAAAAGAAAAAGCATCTTCCTTAAGAAGGCAATTGAGCAAACAAGTAAACCAAGGCACTGACCTTTTCCAACGTATATTTGAAAGAACAAGCATCTTCCTTAAGAAGTGAACCAGTCAACTTATTATGGAATTTGTTTCATTGGAGTGCTCCACCTATTGATGTATCTCCATTTGAATAGGTTCCCTTGCACACATCTCCATGTTATCGGTTCAAGGCACCCACACATGGAGGATATCTATTCAGATGATAAACTAACTATTGAACCCTTTTTTTTTGGAATCAACCAATATGGTTGAAGCATCATTGCATCAATTGAAGGTACACAAGGATCTAACATTTTCAGGTTCTAATACTAATACATAACTTATAATTGGTTAGAAAGTTGTAGAAATATTCTACATGTGATGGCCTAGAGATAACAATACAGAGAGAAGATGACCTTCCTTTTACTCTCTTCCACCAACATGTACAATCTCCAAAGCAAACATTCAATCCAAGAATGCTCAGAACTTTCTTAAAAAACAAGGTAGATGCAATGGATGTTGATAATTTCCCTTTGTTGTTATGTATCAGATAGAGTTTACAACATGGGGATGATCTTGCAACTCTAGCAGCCCCTGTTATATTGGTGGCAAGATGTGTGAATGATACCTACCTCAGGATAACTACAAATGATTCTGTCATGAAAAGTTGAAAGTAAATACCTAGGATGAAACTAACAATAATAAGCATATCTGATCATGATGCATAAAATGCATAAGAAAAAAATCCCCAATATGTAGAACATAATAAAAACTACAAAAGAATAGATGAAAATTCCCAAAAGCAATCTGTGATACATTGCAAGGAATGCCATATGAAAAGTTGTACTATATTTTTTGTTACTTTTCCAATGTCATTTCCTTTTTGGTGCAATAATTTCCATGCACTCATTTTGGAAGAAAATCATGAAGCTAAAGTGAATGGTAAGCCTAAAGTGCCATGTCAATAGGAGCTGAAGTCTTTATTTCAAAGGCAAACAACGTTTACCAAAAAAATTATATTTTAAAAATGTGCTATGAATAACTCATAATTCTCTCATTATGCATGGAGAATATCATAAAGCAATTGTACTGCTAGTTCCTACTAATGCCTTTGCAAGGGGCTTAAGATATCATTACTATAAAATGACTCTATATGACTCTCGAGTTCCAGATAAATGCTCATTGGCTCAATTTGAAGCACCAACAACAAAAACATTATGTTCATCTTCAAAAGTACTTACAAAAATAAACTACTCTATGCACAACATGCCTCTTTTGAATTGGAGTCAAGATAGCATATTGACCACTCTGAGAGTCTGAATTGTAGTTTTTCTTTACATTATTCTCCTTTTGCTGCTTGCCAAGAGCGATGATCTTGAAGTGCTCTGAAAATGATTGACCAGGGCACAGAGGCATCCATTTGAGATAATTCATGAAAGCAGTTCCCTATCAAAGTGATAGATATAAAATATAGACATCTTAGATTTCACACTGTGAAGTTATCTCTTTCTGAATTGAAGACACTCTAATTATTCTCGAAATGCACCAAGGCTATTGATAAAACAGAGACCCCACCTCTAAAATAAAGTTTCATCCTCAGACAGATGGGAAAAACTTGGTTAGTATGAAAGGGAGAGCATAAAACTCTTCACTTCTAGGATCAGTTTTGAATGAACGTAACTTATGCCACCAATGATGGTCTCTGTCCTTCCTTGTTGAGCTCTCCCCCATATGTAGAGTGTTATCCAAAAACAATGCTACGCTGCCAGTAACTAAAGGTGGTGACGAGAAAATCACATTGGTAATGTCATTGAACTGTTGAAAAAACCATTCAAAAATGTTTAAAGTTAAAAACATTGAAAATTTGAAGATTGAAGGGAATATTGCCACAACGAACTGCTAGCTAAAAAATTTCGATGTAGTCCCTGAACGAATTTGTGAGAGCCCTACCTATCATCCATGAGTGTGGATTGGACCATGACCAGAAGAAACTGTAAATTCATTGAAGTATTGTGGTACCGATAATACCAAAAACAGAGAGAAGCCCAAGATGGACTTTGTCCTGAAACTATTTAGATTACAAAATTGAAGGAAACTGAAACCCCCACGAGCTGCTCATCAAGAATACAAAAAAATTTAGACACGAGGCAAAACCCAAAGAATTGTTGTTCTACCCTACAATTTCAAAGCTGCATGGTACAAACTGTCTGCCAATATAGGTACCCAATGAATTGTTGTTGTAGCCTAATATGTTGAAACTGCAATGTACAACTAAGTGTCTGCCAATATGAGTTAACCTTAAGGTTTTATGCATACATCCATTATACATTATGGCAACAACTAAGATACTACTAGTTGACTGACTTTGCAGCTCAGCACATAGGATTTGTGTACAGTGTATACATACCAACATAACCAAACAGGAGACAGTACATGGCAGCAACAATGGGTGCTGGAATAGAAGCAAAGATTGTTCCAAATTTTCCTGGAACACATTAACACGAAATTAGCAATGCCAAATCCTAGACTAGGGAATAAACCCCAAAATGAGAAAAACATACCAACTTGAATTGATTATCACCAAGAACAGAGAAGAATATAATCTCTCAAACAGTTATGAGATAGAGATGTGATGTCTCCTCTGAGTTGTGATGGTTTATCTCACTTATAATGGGGATGAACATTTGATGGTGTAATTGATGTTATTGAATGTTGATAGTCTTGATGGTAGCTCAAGCATTCATGAAATAGAGTTGTAATCTCTCCCCCTAGTTGGGGTGGTTTACTACAATTATCCTGGAAAAGTAGTAGGATGATTTTTTGCAGCAATTTCCTTGGAGAAAAAGTAATTAGACGCTGAAATTGGCATCACAGATAAATGAGTTACTTGTACTATGAAAAACAAGATGTAAGGATGTTTTCACACATACTAGAAAAAAAGGGACTGCACCAATGCCTTGACATAAGTATGCGTAGAAGCAGACCTCTTTGCAAGACAACTCAGGCGTGGAGTAATGCGCACTCACCATCTACCCCTTGGATCTTTCTGGAGAGGGTGAATTGATAAATTCCCTGGTTTACCAGAAACGTGGATGCCAAAAAGAATGTGGATCCCCAATATGCACGGGTTACTTTCAGGTCGTTGGATTCGTTACTAAAATATCAAAACAATAAATGACAAAAAGATATCATCAGCATGGAGTGGGAGTACTGATTGTCTTTTCGAAAATAAAGAAGAAAAAAACTTGCAGAAAATCAATGAAATTCACAAGATACGAGGAAATACCGAAAGACCAATATGGCATTGCGGTAGGACGACCGATGAGGGTTGTGTATTTCAAAACAACAGCAAGCGGAGAAGGACCTGAGAAGAAATACAAGTCCAAGACTCCCCCATTTGTTCTATATGTCAAGAAAGATCCCCCATACTCAATATCCATGCCATTACTATTCAGCAGCAAAACCCCATGAGCAACGCCTCCTGCTCTCACATCCAAATAAAACAGATGAGACCTAAAGATCCAAATTCGTACTCGAACTGCCAATGTTTGAATTCCAGAGTGTATAGTTCTGATTCGCGTTGAGGAGAAATGTCTGCCGAGTGCTCTCTCCCAATCCATACAGAGAAGCAGTCGATGGCAGGGCAGTAGAGACCTCTAAGTATTGGTCTTCAAAAACCAGTGAATTGCCAGTGGCATTTGCAGTGGAATTAAAGAGAGTCTCTCCACTTGAACGCCTCGTGATTGGAAATTCGAATGGATTATTGGAGTAGTTAAACAACAATTCATGAGTATGATTCTGAGAATCATCACTACTATTGACCCCACCATATCTAGGCAGAATATCACTCGGAACTTCCCATGGCGGCTGGTTAGCATCCGTAATATAAACTCTCAAACTATCATTGGATTCATACCTGAAACGCGATCAAATTCAATACAGTTAAGCCCTATTTCTCTATTTGTACTAGAACAGAGCCATACAAATCTGATATGCATCATGTAGATCTAATATGCACATGCTCTTTATGCATTCACTTAGACCCATGTAAATCTAATATGCACTTGTTTTTGTTTTTAAAATAGGGAAAATGTGCACCCACAGTCAGCAGAAAGATGTACACAGTAATAAAACAAATATAAATACAGAGTAACTATAAATACTAAATTATATTTTTCTATGAAAAATAGACTCTAAACTACACTTCAATCTAGTTTCTCCTGTAATAACACTATGGTGCAATTCAAATCCCAAAACACAGTTTAAAATTTCTTTCATTTGAAAATGAAAATTAAGACCAAGAACAAAAGATATAAAATTACCTGACCAGTAGTTGCAAGCTTTGAATGTCAGGGCCATAGAGAGAATTGTTCACTGAATTGTTCTGGATGAGTTGCAGTTGGGCTGTTATGGAATTTGCATCTGGTTCTTCTGAGATGTTGGAGATCATGTAACCAGACCCAAGAGCATGGGACTGACAACATAGAAGAAGAAAAATAGGTATAAATGCAAAGAGAGAGGTCATGAACTATGCTGTTTGATACATTGTGTATGAAATTTAGACAAGAACCAGCTTCAATTGCTGCAGGATAAGAAGGAAGGGATGGCCTTTTTATATAGTTGTGATGATAATAACAAATAAAATGTAGCCAATCTTTCTGAATGTGAACATGAAATCATTGTGGAAGGAAGGATAATGATGGCGTTGGAAAGTCGCGGGAGTATATCCTGGTATTAACTCATTCCATTTCAAAACTAATTGTCTTTTGATGGGTATGCTTGTATGCCCCACCTATAGTGAGAATATGGGCATATTCCCACACAATAGCAACTGCAATTATGATGGAAAAACGCTCAAATAAGAGCGCTAACTGCCCATCTACGTTACAGGCTTACCATGTAGCTTCTTCCGTGCAGATTTAATGCCCACCCCTACAAATCCGGAGTCGCTCAAATAAGAATTCCAACTGCCCATCTACGTTACAGGCTTACCCTGCAACTTCTCCCATGCAGATTTAATGCCCGCCCCTATGAATCCGGAGTCAGGCACGGTTTGAAGAAGGCGTTGTGCTCGAAGAGTGTTCTCCGAAATTGCTGACAATAAACTGAAATGGCACAACACATATGAACAATTGCATACATCTCCATGTTATTGGTTCAAGGCACCCACATGTGGAGGGTATCTATTCAGATGATATACTAACTATTGAACCCTCTTTTTTTGGAATCGACCAATATGGCTGAAGCATCATTGCATCAATTGAAGGTACACAAGGATCTAACATTTTCAGGTTCTAATACTACTACATAACTTATACTTGGTTAGAAAGGTGTAGAAATACTCTACATGTGATGGCCTAGAGATAACAATACAGAGAGAAGATGACCTTCCTTTTACTCTCTTCCACCAACATGTACAATCTCCAAAGCAAACATTCAATCCAAGAATTCTCAGAACTTTCTTAAAAAACAAGGTAGATGCAATGGATGTTCATAATTTCCTTTTGTTGTTATGTATCAGATAGAGTTTACAACATGGGGATGATCTTTCAACTCTAGCGACCCCTGTTATATTGGTGGGAACATGTGTGAATGCTACCTACACCAGGATAACTACAAATGATTCTATCATGAAAAGTTGAAAGTATATACCTAGGATGAAACTAACAATAATAAGCATATATGATCATGATGCATAAAATGCATAATAAAAAAATCCCCAATATGTAGAACATAATAAAAAGTACAAAAGAATAGATGACAATTCCCAAAAGCAATCTGTGATACATTGCATGGAATGCCATCTGAAAAGTTGTACTATATTTTTTTTACTTTTCCAATGTCATTTCATTTTTGCTGCAATAATTTCCATGCACTCATTTTGGAAGAAAATCATGAAGCTAAAGTTAATGGTAAGCCTAAAGTGCCCTGTCAACAGGAGCTGAAGTCTTTATTTCAAAGGCAAACAACGTTTACCAAAAAAATAATATTTTAAAAATGTGCTATGAATAACTCATAATTCTCGCATTATGCGTGGAGAATATCAGAAAGCAATTGTACTGCTAGTTCCTACTAATGCCTTTGCAAGGGGCTTAAGATATCATTACTATAAAATGACTCTATATGACTCTCGAGTTCCAGATAAATGCTCATTGGCTCAATTTGAAGCACCAACAACAAAAACATTATGTTCATCTTCAAAAGTACTTACAAAAATAAACTACTCTATACACAACATGCCTCTTTTAAACTGGAGTCAAGATAGCATATTGACCACTCTGAGAGTCTGAAATGTACTTTTTCTTTTCATTATTCTCCTTTTGCTTCTTGCCAAGAGCGGTGATCTTGAAGTGCTCTGAAAATGATTGACCAGTGCATAGAGGCATCCATTTGAGATAATTTATGAAAGCAGTTCCCTATCAAAGTGATAGATATAAAATATAGACATCTTAGATTTCACACTGTGAAGTTATCTCTTTCGGAATTGAAGACACTCTAATTATTCTTGAAATGGACCAAGGCTATTGATAAAGCAGATACCCCAGCTCTAAAATAAAGTTTCATCCTCAGACAGATGGGAAAAACTTGGTCAGGTTGAAAGGGAGAGCATAAAACTCTTCACTTCTAGGATCAGTTTTGAATGAACGAAACTTATCCCACCAATGATGGCCTCTGTTCTTCCTTGTTGAGCTCTCCCCCATATATAGAGTTTATCCAAAAACAATGCTATGCTGCCAATAACTAAAGGTTGTGACGAGAAAATCACATTGGTAATGTCATTGAACTGTTAAAAAAGCCATTCAAAAATGTTTAAAGTTAAAAACATTGAAAATTTGAAGATTGAAGGGAATGTTGCCACAACAAACTGCTAGCCAAAAAATTTCGATGTAGTCCCTGAAAGAAGTTGTGAGAGCCCTACCCATCATCCATTAGTGTGGACTGGACCATGACCAGAAGAAACTGTAAATTCATTGAAGTATTGTGGTACCGATAATCCCAAAAATAGAGAGAAGCACAAGATAAACTTCGTCCTAAAACTACTTAGATTACAAAATTGAAGGAAACTGAGAACCCCACTAGTTGCTCATCAAGAATACAAAAATTTTCAGACACGAGGAAAAACCCAAAGAATTGTTGTTCTACCTTACAATTTTAAAGCTACTTCGTACAAACTGTCTACCAATATAGGTACCCAATGAATTGTTGTTGTAGCCTAGTATGTTGAAATTGCAAGGTACAACTAAGTGTCTCCCAATATGAGTTAACCTTAAGGTTTTATGCATACATCCATTATACATTATGGCAACAGCTAAGATACTACTAGTTGATTGACTTTTCAGCGCAACACATAGGGTTTGTGTACACTGTATACATACCAACATAACCAAAGAGGAGACAGTACATGACAACAACAATGGGTGTTGGAATAGAAGCAAAGATTGCTCCAAATTTTCCTAGAACACATTAACACAAAATTAGCAATGCCAAATGCTAGACTAGGGAATAAACCCCAAAATGAGAAAAATACACCAACTTGAATTGATTATCACCAAGAACAGAGAACAATATCATCTCTCAAACAGTTATGAGATAGAGTTGTGATGTCTCCTCTGAGTTGTGATGGTTTATCTCACTTATAATGGGGATGAGAATTTCATGGTGTAATTGGTGTTATTGAATGATGATAGTCTTGATGGTAACTGAAGCACTCATGAAATAGAGTTGTAATCTCTCCCCCTAGTTGCGGTGGTTTACTACATTTATCATGGAAAAGTAATAGGATGATTTTCTGCAGCAATTTCCTTGGATAAAAAATAATTAGATGCTAAAATTGGCATCACAGATAAATGAATTACTTTTACTATGAAAAACAAGATGTAAGGATTTTTTCACACATACTAGAAGAAAAGGGACTGCAGCAATGCCTTGACGCAAGTATGGGTAGAAGCAGACCTCTTTGCAAGACAACTCAGGGGTGGAGTAATGAGCTTTGACCATCTACCCCCTGGATCTTTCTGGAGAGGGTGAATTGTTAAATTCCCTAGTCTACCAGAAACGTGGATGCCTAAAAGAATGTGGATCCCTAATATGCATGGGTTACTATCAGGTTGTCAGATTCGTTACTAAAATATCAAAACAATTAATGACAAAAAGATATCATCGGCATGGAGTGGGAGTACTGATTTTCTTTTCGGAAATAAAGAAGAAAAAAACTTGCAGAATATCAATGAAATTCACAAGATACGAGGAAATACCGAAAGAACAATATGGCATTGCGGCAGGACAACTGATGAGGGATGTGTACTGCTAAACAACAGCAAGCGGAGAAGGACCTGAGAAGAAATACAAGTCCAAGACTCCCCCATTTATTCTATATGTCAAGAAAGATCCCCCATACTCAACATCCATGCCATTACTATTCAGCAGCAAAACCCCATGAGAAACGCCTCCTGCTCTCACATCCAAATAAAATGGATGAGACCCGTAAGGATCCACATTCGTACTCGAACTGCCAATGTTTGAATTCCAAAGTGTATAGTTCTGATTCGTGTTGAGGAGAAATGTCTGCATAGTGCTCTCTCCCAATCCATAGAAAGAAGCACTCAATGGCAGGGCAGTGGAGACCTCCAAGTATTGGTCTTCAAACACCAGTGGATTGCCAGTGGCATTTGCAGTGGAATTAAAGAGAGTCTCTCCACTTGAACGTCTCGTGATTACAAAGCCGAATGGATTATTGGAGTAGTTAAACAGCAATTCATGAGTATGATTTTGAGAATCGTCACTACTATTGACCCCACCATATCTAGGCAGAATATCACTCAGAACTTCCCATCGCGGCTTCTTAGCATCTGTAATATAAACTCTCAAACTATCCTTGGATTCATACCTGGAACTCGATCAAATTCAATACAGTTAAGCCCTGTTTCTCTATTCGTACTAGAACAGAGCCATACAAATATGATATGCATCATGTAGATCTAATATACACATGCTCTTTATGCATTCACTTAGACCCATGTAAATCTAATATGCACTTGTTTTTGTTTTTAGAACAGGGAAAATGTGCACCCACAGTCAGCAGAAAGATATACAAAGTAAGAAAACAAATATAAATATAGAGTAACTATAAATACTAAATTATATTTTTGTATGAAAAATAGACTCTAAACTACACTTCAATCTAGTTTCTCCTGTAGTAACACGATGGTGCAATTAAAATCCAAAAACGCAGTTTAAAATTTCTTTCATTTGAAAATGAAAATTAAGACCAAGAACAAAAGATATAAAATTACCTGACCAGTAGTTGCAAGCTTTGAATTTTAGGGCCATAGAGAGAATTGTTCACTGAATTGTTCTGGATGAGTTGCAGTTGGGCTGTTATGGAATTTCCATCTGGTGCTTCTGAGATGTTGGAGATCGTATACCCAGACCCAGGAGCATGGGACTGACAACATAGAAGAAGCAAAATAGGTATAAATGCAAAGAGAGAGCTCATGAACGATGTTGTTTGATACATTGTCTATGAAATTCAGACAAGAACCAACTTAAATTGTTGCAGGATAAGAAGGAAGGGATGGCCTTTTTATATAGTTGGGATGATAATAACAGATAAAATGTAGCCAATCTTTGTGAATGTGAACATGAAATCCTCATGGAAGGAAGGATAATGAAGAAATTGGAAAATCACGGGAGTATATCCTGGTATTAACTCATTCCATTTCAAAACTAATTGTGTTTTGAGGGGTATGCTTGTATGCTCCACCTACAGTGAGAATATGGGCATATGCCCACACAATAAAAACTGCAATTATGATGGAAAAATGCTCAAATAAGAATGCTAACTGCCCATCTACGTTACAGGCTTACCGTGCAGCTTCTCCCGCGTAGATTTAATTCCCGCCCCTACGAATATGAAGTCGCTCAAATAAGAATGCCAACTGCCTATCTACATTACAAGCTTACCCTGCAGCTTCGCCCACACAGATTTAATGCCCGGCCCTACGAATCCGAAGTCAGGCACAGGTTGAAGAAGGTGCTGTGCTTGAAGAGTGTTCTCTCAAATTACTGAAAATAAACTGAAATGGCACAACACATATGAATAATTTCCCACTGAATGTGGATGACAGGTGTCAACGTCAGAAACAAAAGGACGACGAAAGTTTCTTTCAAAGGAAGGCCTATCAGCCTAAAGATGAGAGCTAAATCTAAATGTAAATCTAAATGAAAATACAATATAATCTTTTATGAAAGCATTCAAAAGGATAGATTAATTCTAACTCGATTAAATGAAGGATTAGTCCTCCTCTCAATCTAGAGAAAAAATATTGAACTTTCGACCAACTTGAATTTAGAATAAAAATCAAGAGAATAATCCAAGGAAATAGCTCTAGTACTTGCTACTAATTTGAACAAATATATACATTCAACTATCGATAAGTAGTTATATTGCTACACATACCTTTAAATTCAAATAAAATGAATTCAAAATAAGTGGTATAATTGCATTAAAGAAATAGTTCTCATAATACAATGACGATCAAACAAAAGATAAACTTGTCATCAATCTACTAAATATTTATCAATGATAACATGCATATCTATTCAAATTCATTTCCCTCCCCTCTCCCCCCTTCTATCTCCCACACCTTCTCCCCCACCTTCTCTCTCCCACACCTTCTCCCCCACCTTCTCTCTCCCACACCTTTTGCCCCACCTTCTCTCTCTCTCTCTCTCTCTCTCTCTCTCTCTCTCTCCGCCCCCTCTCTCTCCTCCCATATCTCCCCTCTCTCCCTTGTCCCCCCTTTCTCTCTCGCTCCCCCATCTCTCCCTTCCTCTCCCTCTCTCTCCCTCTCTCCCCTGTCTCTCCTTGTCTCTCCCTCTCTCCCCTATCTCTCCCTCCCTCTCCCATCTCCTCCTTCTCCCCTCCCCCTCTCTCCCTCGTCCTCCACTCCTCTCCCTCCCTCCCTACCTCCCTCTCCTGCCCTCACTACCACTCCCACTCTTCCTCCCTCTATCCCTCTCTCTTCCCTCCCTGCTCCACTTTCTTCTTTACCACTCCCTCACGCTCCCCCTCTCTCCCACTCTCTCCTTCCGCCGCTCTCTACTTCACCATTTCCTCTCACTTTCTCTCTACCTCTATTCGTCATTCCCTCCCTCCATCTCTTTTCCTATACCTCCACTCTCTCTCTACCTTTCTCCCTTTAAATTTTAAAAGCCCAAAATACATATATTTTATATTGAAAACAATACAATAGAATATATTCAAAATATTGTTTCTCCTAGAAAAAAAATATCACTCAAATATGTAATAATAAATATTATTTAAAACTAAATTAAATCAAAGAAAAATGTTACTTAAATATGTAATAATAAATATTACTTAAAACTAAATTAAATCACATTACATTGAACAAACAAATAAATTAATTATGAGAGAAAAAAAATAATTATATTAAAAATAATCAATAAACAGTTTTACTCTATTTATTAACTATTTATTTCATTTATTTATTGTAATCTTTCTTTGTCTTACAAAATACAACATAATTTTTTTAGCAACTAAAGTAGAGGCAAGTATAAAACATACCTACATATAAATATGAAAAATATCTCCAATATTTATCTTCCAAAATTAAATGTTAACGACATTGTCCAACGTCTCCTATGGAGCTCCTCCGCAATATTTCAAACAAACAAAAGAAACTCAATAAAGCAACAATAAAGAAGGCTTTAAATGGGATGTCGTGACAATGCTATCAACACCCCACGCTTAGAAAACGTTGAACTACGCGATGCAGGAAAGGGAAATTTTTTCAGATCTGGAAATTCGTTGGAATGTACCCTTCTCCATTTCCTTCCTCCCCAACAACACGATCATATTTTTCTGTTGCTTTTCCAGCGTCCTCCTTTTTTCTTTTCTCCAGTGGTAGTCCCGATTTCGGTCCTCATCTTCTTGCAACTCCACGATAAAGAAATAGTGCATAACCCTTTTAACACGCGCCCAAAAAATCAATAAAAACTCCAAAAAAACAGCACATACCTCTTTTAACCACTGCACAACATGTGGGAAGTACATCAACCAAGCCAACATATCGTCTCATCTTGCAACAGTTAAAAACAAAAATTACCATTATCTAAACAGTCAAAAGCAAAATCCCCAACAAAAAAAAACCCAAAACCGACGAAAAAACTATGACCAAAAAGATGATGGACATTGCTAAAGCATCACAAAAGAAAGAAAAAGTAGAAATGAACCTAGGTACAATGCTAAATCAACCCACTACCAAAGATGCTCTGCCCTGTAGCTACACTCAGTCTATGTCTTGCTTTGTACCGACATTCTACTTTGCTACACGCGAAATGTATCACCGCTAAACAAAACTGAAGAACATAAGAACACATGTACTTTCATCAATAGAGGTAATCGTTATATATATTTAGAATGAATAGAGGTAATCGTTATATACACCATTAATGAACTGAGGGTGTTTACAGAAATGGAATATAACGGCCTCCTTTTTTGAAATTCCATCACGTGTTCTCTTGCTGGTTCTTCAAACGAGGGTTAGAATATTGGAGGGTCAAATTGCCCTAGCATGCACCTTCTAATGGTCCAAAGGTTGAGGATTCCTGCACTATACCAATTCTCTTCGTTTTGCAGAGTATCGACAACATACCGCAATTTATGATGGGGACCACCTGGTTAGGCTCTGCACCCATAACTCCAGAACTCCCACCCCATGCTCGATCACCTGGACGAAATGAACCACCATGCTCCCACTGCATGCGATCCTCCTCTGCATCCTGCAATTTACAGAAATTTCCATGGATCCCTTCGAAATGCCTTGAGCGTTTAGAGGATGGCGAGGATTCTATGTAGTCTCCTCACATTCAGTGGCACCCACGGCAAGGCATTTCGAGGATGGCGAGGATTCTATGTAGTCTCCTCACATTCAGTGGCACCCATGGTATGTATGGGTCTGCATTCTCCCTCTGGATGCCAAGTGGTTAAGCAGCAACTCCCACGCAGATATGCACCAGCCAACTTTTCTACCAGCTCTCTCGATCGTAAGTTCAATCCTTATTTACTTATTTATAGTGTCCACAATGGCTACGCCTTTTTCAATTCACATGATAGCCATTTTATGCACCTTCCATCGATACCCTCCGATACGCTCCACTATGGTTTACTCTCATAAATTTGTGTTTTAAATGATTTCTCTTGTGGTGCCCACACTGCTGACCTGGCTGATGGTCGTTTTCAAGTTGGGAGTGTCGTTGTCCTTTGATGTGGCACTAATTTCAAATTTGTTAAAGTAGGTTAACATTTATTCACGTTAACATCCAAATTAGAAACTTTAGTTTTATATATAGTAAAAAGTCATTAATCAAACTAAAAATAGAAATTTTCCAATTACAAATATGGTAAAATTTATTAACAATAGATTTAATGTTTAAAATAGTCAAACTTGTTAATATTTTTTTGATATTAATAATTTAACTATACATTTGAGATTAACAATTTTGCAGGTTGGTTTTCAAAAATTAACAATGTATGGTTAATCAAAATGTAGATATTTTTATGCAATAATCAAAAGATTTATCTAATATAGTTTTGCATGCTTACTTCAACTAATACATTCTCAATGCTTTAAATGCAAAAATATTACCGATATCTCAACTATAATATTGCTAATTTATCATACAATCATTTTACAACGATAACAATGATTGGTAAAAAAAAAGTAAGTAAAGATGAAGATATCCCCATGAGGCATACCAAAAGGAATTCTCAACATGTAGAGCAAACAAGTATTTAGACTGAAGGGAAATTCATTGATATCCGAGATTTCTCCACATATGTAATTGAATAATAATAAAAGAATTGAAGAGGACTATTTGCAACTTACCATGGTTTATACTTGTGCCAAAGGCTACCATAAAGTATTCAAGGACCTATTCGGAGGCAAGAGATTTTCCTACAATTGGTGCAAACACAAGGAGAATTCATCTACAAATTGTTGATCAGATGCAATTCTATCATACCCATGAAGTTTCATACCCCTAGTCTTTTTTTAGGGTGCCATACCCTTAATACTTCAACTCAATACTTCTTCAATTAGAAAAAAAGGTGTGGGATAATGGGCCCCCTTGTATGACTCCACAAGGTGGAATGAATGTTGAGGGTGACCCATTTATGAAGATCAAGAAGAAGGCATTGGAAATAAGTTCCCTTGTTCTACCTTTGAGGATGATATTACACTAAACATGCTCCATTTTGCTCAATCAAATCCTTCTACAATTCAAAAATATATTTGAATTCATCTTTATTGCATTATCACAGCTAATCTGGCGTGATTTAAATTCTGCTAGAAGTGATATGTTGTGGTACATTTTCTCATTGGAGCTTCTTTCCACTATTTAGCTAAATTCTGCTAAACATATGGATTATTTAGCTAAAACGCTTCAAAAATTAAATCGATCATTTTTAGGATTCATGTCTAATCTAGTTTCAAACTTATTTGTCAATGATTCAAGCCCATGCTTCCAAGAAACTTATTGGCCCTATGACCATTAAATATTCTGAAAAGGAAATTCATCTAGTTTAGAGCTTACGTGATGAAGGTCCCCTCTTCTATTGTCTTGGGTGTGAGTTTCATTAGATGTTTCCAATTCAACTAAAATTAGGCTTCAATTACTAACTTCAAAAAACCACAAATCTACATTTGGTCATCTCATATCTATGATTTGAATAGAAAGTGGAATCCACCCATGGTCTCCTTCCACGGTATCCACTTGTGCTATTGTAACTCAAGGATCCAACGAGAATGCTATAAATAAAAAGCCTCACTTGGTAAAATGACAGATGGTTCCTCCACATTGTAGGGTAAATGATTTATCCATATAATAAAGAATTGCATTTGTTTCATATATTGTTAGGTATTTAGTGTGTGTATTTTTCATTCAAGGTTTTTCTAAGAATAGTTGCATGGAATATTTATATTCTTTCTCTCCTACTCTCTTTCATTATTGATTGTTCCTAGATCATAGCCCCTATGATCTAGATATGTGGTATGAGAGCCAAGTTGATATAATAAATGTATGTCTAAGCCATTGCTATGACATTCTAGTTATTATTTAGATGGAAGATTAAATTCTCTCCTTGGCGAGGGTTATGCCTTTTATTTCCTCAAATCATTCACCATATGTATTTCGTGAAATAACTAGCAAAGTCCAAAGGGATCGTGACCAGTGAATCCCTCAAGAAATCATCAGTAAGGGGAAAAGGATCAAACCCTATGGTTGTGGTCATCATTAAAAGGGTTGTAGGAAGCTCTAAGATGGAGTAACATAATGATGACATGCCCCAAACAAGAGATGTGGAGGAGGAATTCTAGATTGGAAATGATGTTAATCCTTATGTGCCCTTCGATAATGGAAGGAATGGATTGCATAAGTTTTTTTGTAAGAACAAAACTCTAGTCTAGGTTCTAGTCTGGTGGAGCCATGGCCTCGTGGCCAAGCTACAAGCCTACATATTTCTTAATGATGGTTCTCCCAAGAAGCAATGGTACATGCTCAAAGACCTCAATAAACCTCATTATGTTGTTTCCTTTATTGATCCTACCGTGAAATACTACCTCACCCACCAAGAATTGAGAGATTATAGCCATCCATAAATTAAGGATGAACACGTGGCATATACTTGGGAGGAGAAGATGCAAAAATAATCTAGGATTTTCTTCTATTTTATCATCATTCCCCACACCCCAGACTACAATGTTGAACATTATAATGATGTGGAGGATACCATGGATAGGGCCTATGCTTGGCTCACTACCTGTCAAGCCTCTAGAGTGCTCATGGTTCTCCCCAACATTCAAACTGACCTTTTTCTTGCCAAGATACCTCGCAAAAGGGTGACCACTATGCTAAGCACAAGGTCTCTCTCTGACCTCTCAAGAATATAGAATCCTAGTATTTATAGCTTTTAAGGTTACAATTACATCAACATGAGCGATGTCGTAGTCTCCATGAATGTCATAGGAAATGGTGTGAATGGATTCATTATATTTCATCTCATACGATCGAAGATTTTAGCCACCACCCACATGTTTCAAGAAGTTAAATTTTTTTCATAGAAATACATTTTCACAAAACAAAAAATGATGGCCATAGTGCATGGTGAGTTTGCGCTCCATAATAGGGGTAATGAAAGGTATGGATGTCATGTGGTAGGGTTCCAAAAAATGATCCAAGCCTTTGGTTCATGTATATATTCTCCCAATGATGTGTTGCCCACTACCTATGCATGAGATCCTAGAGTGAAGAGCCTCTTATTTCTTCATACTGTAGATAATACATGTTGAATATTTCAGGTCAACTTTCAAATCACATCCAAAATGAGTGGAATATTTCAGATCTCTACGCACAAAACTAAGAATTCCATTGGAATATTTTTGATGTTTCCAAACCCCTCACCTATGTAAGATTTCAAAGGTTTTCCATTGCCAAATCCTTTTCCAATCGGATACTTACGATATTGGACCTTCTCAATGGAATATTTTTTTTTGTAGCCCATTCCAATGGAAGATTATCATTCTTGACCCCCTCCAAAAAAAGGATTTTATCACTGGCACTAGTTGGGTGAAAACTTTTGACATCATGCACAACAAGATGAAGACATTTGAAATTATAACCTTCTAGGGGAAACTTCCATCATAGACCCATGTCAATGGAGATTTTACCATATAGGGCCTATCCATACACTATTTTTATCAGAGTTGGCCCACAAGTGTCATGGGGTATAAGTATCTCTTGACCTTCATTTATCACACTTGTGGTCACCTACAAAACCATGTTTATGGATCAAATACAAAACATCATTTCCATTTACGTTCATTTTCTAGGCTAGACACTATCAATATCAAAGTTAGCCCATAAGCATTATAGGATACTATATCCTTTGACCTTTGCTCACCATGATTATGGGTTAACCACGCAAAACCCTTATATTCATTGGCTCATGTTAAATGAAAGCTTCTCACAAGGGAACATGACACAATGGAAACCATTTCTTCCTAAGGGAAAAATCTTGATCCTAATGGAAAGTAATATCCACACATGGCATTTACCCATGGTATTGTAACTCAAGAAGGGACCTAGAATACAATAACTAATGGGCATCACCTTGTAAGAGGACAAATGTGTCCTTCAAAATGTAGGATAAATGATTTCTCCATTTGATGCCTCATGTACATCTAATTTCATTTAGCTATAGTTTATTGAACAAGTAGTATCAATTTTAGATAGCATATCAAATGAGCACTTTGTTTCCTATAGAATAGCCATAGTTGCCTTTTCTTTCAAAATTTTATTTTTAATAAATATTTGTTTTTTCATTCATTCATCTGATAATTTATGATAGTATATTCTTTGGGTGTTTGAGCGAGTGGGGTGGAACATGTTCATCATCAATGCCATTATTCTTAAATTGACTAGCATTTCTCTCTACTCTTGTAGAAGTTTCTTAGTTCTTCTTTATACAGCCTTTTATTCTATTCTCCTATTTTTATCTTTATTTTAGTGTTTTAGTTTCAACTGCTAAAGAGATAGACGAGTGATGCTTACATTGCATTTTTTATTCCTAAAATTATCCTTTTTTTATCAAGGCTTTTGTCAAAATTTGAATTTATTGATTCAATATTGAGTTAGTCTATTTTTCATCCCATTCTAATACTAAATATTGAAAATCAAGCTTGATAAGCTCGATATCTTCACATTCCTCTAAGTTTGTTAGGTCTCTAACGTCTTAATCCATTTATGTGTCTTTGTTGTCTCCACTATTATTGTTTCTTCACTTCATTCATTATATCATTCTTTCCCATGTTTCTATAACTGGTGGGATTAATCCTTAGGATTATTGGTAACCTTGTTTAATGTTTCCGCCATGTTCTTGGATAACATTTCATTTCAATTACATGATATTTTCCAATGAAATCAACATCCAAGGAGGGTTTTTTACTGGATTTTTTCTTTCTTACCACATTTTCAAAACTCCTAGGTTTTTTCTTCATTTATGATTTAGGGACAGAGGAAGATTTATCAAGAGGAAAATACCTAAATAGGTTCCCTTGCTAATGGTATTTGTGTTGATGTCGCTTGTTGTGGTGACAGTCCTCCTACCAACATCCATTCAACTAAGCCTGAATTAAGAACATGTTTTGGTACCAGAAATACTTGCTCATTGTCCCATGTCTTGAAACGTGTGTTAGTTGTTTGGAAAATACAAGGATGCAGATTTGGAGAATAGTTTCGTCTAAGGAATACATTCTTTTAACTATGAATTTTCTTTCTAGTCTCCTAGGATAAACTTTTAGTTGTTCAATATCGATTAAAAATTAAAAATAAACTAAGAGAATATATCTAAAATTGCAACAACAAATAAAAGAGCAAGGTGAAGCAATAAGAAAAAAACAATGAAAATTGTTTCTACACTTCAAACCATACAAAGTAAAGTGTTCATGTTATTTTGAAGAGAAAACTCTATACTAAACACACAAATCCAATTACCAAAATAAGATAAATTACCTCACCCACCATATGATTAACAAAAAGAGGTAAACGCATGAGTAATTCACTATAAAATGTATTTTCAAATATTTAAAACCTTTAGTATTAAAGTAGCTTTAAAAAATTTAAAATTTATAAAAAAAAATAACACATTTTGAATAGAAATTTACATACTAGCACAATTATATAAATTAAATGGTTAGTAAATGTTTATAATTATCAATCCATAATAAAGACCAAAACATTTACTTCATCATACATCATAGGTTGCTAAAATTTCAAATCTTATGAAATTAACATTATTATTATTATCATTATGATTATAAGCCAAACATATATTGATTTCATAAAGATGTATAGTGTCTAACTTTTTCCGTATTGAATTTTATAGAGTCAAATATTTTCCATATCGTATCGAATTCGAATCTGAATCTGAATTCGAATTTGGTAACTATGGTTTAAACTCATCCTGAAATCTCTTCTAACTTTTTTTTTCTTTTTTTTTTTGTTTTTTAAATTTGGCCACATCTAAAATTGTTTACACATCTAACCTACAATTTTATTTTTTATTTTTTATTTTAATTAGGCCATCATTTAAAATTGTTTACACATCTAACCTACATTGGGTTGTAGAGGGCAGAGATCAGAGAATAATATGGTTGTAGAGCACCCATACTAGAGAATAATATTTCTTTTTTCAATTTATTTAGATATACCACATGACCATGTGGAAGGGTGAATCTAAGCTCGTGGATAGAGGTGGATTTGGAATAAAAAAAATGCATTTGGTGGATGGGGATGAAATTCATAGATAGAGTGAGAGGTATGAAATGAGTGGATAAGAGAGTGGAGTGTTTTATAATATTTTTAATTATATTTTAGAGTTTTGTATTGTATTAAATAGACACTTGTATTGAAACTTAAAAAGTTTGCCAACCTTTTATATTGTTAGTTTGGTCGTGTATAAAACTAAGAATATTTTGATAACAAATCTTAACCATTCATTTAATTAAAATAAAAATTATGTAAGACCAATTCCAATAAAAACCAGGCTTATACACTTAATCATAAACTAAATATTACACTATAATAAACTAAAATTTGAATGGGAGGCTGATGAATATACATATTCCCCTACCCTTTTCCAAATGTAAAGCTTCTGCAACTAATTACACATTCTGCAAGTCTCTGTTCTCAATGCAATGGGAATCCCTTTCCCAATAATAGTTTTTATTCAGAAGAAAAAGCATCATAGATTATATTAAGTCAATATAAAAACCATGATTGGATACAAATGGATGACTTGAGCAGCTTCATATCAAGACATCATTGAGAGGAAGCATATAGGATGAGTGACGTATAGCATTGCATAATATGGAGACTATAGAGAAAAACAGAGCAGATGGAAAAAGATGTAGAGAGATAGTACTCATGGATACATATGCTTTATCATAATAATCGAAAGAAAAGAGCAGTGGTTGTGTCCAAAGTTTTAGGCCTGTGTGCTTGAAACATAATAAAAAATTGAGCTGATATAGTGCAAAATGGACTTATAGGGGACCTTGGAAGCTCTGAAAATTTTATGATTCCGCCACTTCCAAGCACACCAAATCATGATGACAAGGAGAGGACACCTTGACTCGCATTGTGTACACCATCATTGAAATGTTGCATGAACAGAAGCAAAGACATCGTGAGGAAAATCAAATAAAATAGCAAGCTCATACCAAATTTCCTGTGAGGAGATGCATTGAAAAAACATGTGAACATTTGTCTCCTCTTCTGACTCGCACATCGAACACCTACTGGGGCCATGCCAATTCCTCTTCCTCAGGTTATCCCATGTCAGATTTCTGTTATTGAAAACCAGCCAGGCAAAAAAGATCATTCTAGGAGGGCATCCTAATTTCCATAAAGCCATCGAGAAAATAAAGGCGGAGCTCAAAGCCTTTGCGCAGATGAAATCGGAGTATACTTTTTTAACTTTGACTGGCGCAGAAGCATTTAGCATGAACCAAATAAGATGGTCATTTAGTCCCCCGCATACAATCCCGCTTGCCTGTAAAGAAGCAATGACTGCATTCCATGTGGAAGAGAATTCAACCGGCAGACCAATGTCTATAGCATCCTTCCAAATGGGGGTAAGGCCCAACCAGTCCGAGATGACTTTATCCCAGGTGAAAACACCGATTCTGTGTAGGGAAAATAAAAGATCTTCTGGAAGATAGAAGCTGCGACTACAAGCGATAGGATCAAGACCAATGAAAACCCTGTTTCCAGTGTGGATCCTCCATCTTAGTTTTGACAAAAAGAATTTCCCGACCTTCCTGAAGCTAAGCCATATAGTCGATCCCTTTCAGATTCCAATTGCATCATTTCTGTACCAGAACTACAGGCCCTTACCTTTGAGATATTTCTGTTTAATAGTCTTGCTCCATGGCCCGTCCCCAAAAATCCCAATAATAGTTAATCACGTTGAAGTGGACCTGTTTGTAATATCCCAGAAATCATTGCCTCACAGCATTTCCATCCCTGAAACAACCCAAATTCCAAAGAAAATTATATACTTTGCATGGTTTCTATTTAACAATATTCCAGATAAACTAAAACATTTATCGTAAAATAGTTTACAATCGATCTTTTCCAATTTCATTGACTTCCGAAATCAGACATAAAACAAATTAAGGAACGTCTATTTTCAATTTATTTACAAATATCACATGACCATATAGCAAGGTGAATCTAAGCTCATGGCTATGTTATCTACAAATATTATTGTAAATACAGAAAACACGAAAATAAGGTAGAGAATTATAGAAATAATTTACTATGTCCGCTCCATATTTTGAATGTTTGGTCTTTATTCATCTTTTCTTTGTATTGATATTATTTTAATTAAAAAACTGTGAATTTTTTCAAATAGCTCATTTGTTATACAAATATTTGAATTTGAGAAAGATGTGGACTCACCACAATTTTATATATATGTATATGTATATGTATATGTATATGTATATGTAT
>APFE031624246.1:0-38553 GCA_000404065.3 Pinus taeda
TAGATCATCTATATTATGTAATTTCATACTCATTTTCATGGTTGGACTCTTGAGGGAGAAGCTATCATTGTATTATTTCACTGTATCTCTGCAATTTTTGGCTAAGGAAGACCAGGGTTTTGCAGTCCTTTTTGAGATTCTTGTGGTTACATGTATTGATGGTGTGTTTCTCTATGTACCTGTAAGTGTGTTATGTGAATCATTTCCTTTCTTTTCCTTCTGCATATTAAACAAACGAAGTGTTAAAGTAAGAATTCATGACTTTCATGCTCTGCTTTTAAGTTTGTTTAATTTAAATGTTTTCTACTGTTTAGGGAGGATTCAAAGTTATTTTTTGCCCTCCTTAGCTCCTCACCTATATTTCTCACCCATTCACCTCAGCTTAAGGCATCAATACAATCTCTTATCTCGCCCCAAAGAACCCCCTGTAGAAACTGTGTCAAATCCCCGCACCCAAAATTGCCACTTCCTCAATTTGCCACCAAAAACCCAAAAATTTCAAAATCAATCCTTCTAATCAGTTTACTAGCCTAATATCAGTGTTACTTTGTTGGTCATCTCCCTAATTGAAAATTTTCCGAGACCGGAGAGAGCCTTCTCCTGCCCCGTAGGGCTAGCTACGAGGCTGAATGGTTTGATGTAGCTTTGAGATTTGCCTTTCTCAGCCTGAGGTGAAATGTCAAACACTAACACACCCTAACAACACCTTGTAAGAGAATATTTGATCACTGGTGATAGGCTAAACTGACTGACACTAAAACCTTGTAATCTCCAAGTCATCTTTGGTAATAACATGCACCATGTTGTCCAAGTATTCTTGGATTTTATTGTTGATAACGTTTCTACCCTTTGTCTCTACATATGCTCCAATAGAGGAAATTTTGTGCACTTTGAAAAAGAAGTACAAATTGTGATACAACATTGCACAGGTAGTTATAATGTTGGCCACATATGTACCAAGCGACTTGTTACTCTGTAAACACATTCTAACCTCAATGTTTTCCACTTCTACCTCTTTTTTTGTTTTCATGGCTAACTATGATGGTGCATTCTTATACGTGTTGCCCCATTCCTAAATCACACTAATAGTTGCATGAATCACCTCTACAACCTTCGCATTCTCCCACAACCTCTTTTGCATGTCATACAAAGGCACCACCACCTTATGCAAAGTCATCATATCTTCACGCCATTGTGCCATGATGTCTCTCAATGATTATATTTCATCATATATTGTTGCTTGTAGCTCCTTCAAGTGAGAACCAGTGGAAGACACTCTTTGGTTCTTAGCTTGGAGATGATCAACCTATTGTCTTGCAACGTCTAAATCTTTTGCCAATTTCCTATTCTTTGCCATCAAGAGGTCTATGTTTGCTTTTGCAGCTACTAAAAAGGTCAATTTTTCTACTTCATTTGTCTTTGGATTCCTCCTGGTGTTGCTAACAATCACCTTCTCTATTTGGATAGAAGCAAGATGAACCATATCATTAGGGAATCATTTTGTCCTTTCTTACACTGTCTTGTTCTTGAGTTGGTCAAAGGTTAGGTTGGAAATATCCATAACCATGTCATCATTAGGAGGAGAGATTACCATTTAATCAAATGAGATGTGGCCACCTGTGTGGATAGGAGAAAGCTGATTGTTGACATGTTCTACAATAAGAAAAATGTCAGCATATTGAATCTTCTCCACCTACTCAATATCCATGTCTTGGGTATGTATCTTCTCCTGAATTTCTCGTGCAAGCTCCTCGTCTTGGTTTTTATTGTTCCTCTTCTTCCCACTACTTCTTTTATTCTTCCTATATCGATTTGTACCTTTCTTCTTCTCCCTCCTGCTTCTTCAACTCTTCCTATGTCTACATGTCTTCCAATTCTTTCCTTTTTTGACCTTCCTTTCACATCTATTCCTCCTCTCACTTTGTTTTTCCTCCTATCTCTTCTCTTCTTCCTATTGCTTTCATTTTAGTTCTTCTAATGGTTTTCTCCTTTTCTGTGCTGTAATGGTCGCTCTCAAGATAATGGTACCTTCTTTGAACTTAAAGCTCCACTCTGCTAGTGTATTATGCACAACCTTTCTCTTATATTTGATACTGACTGGGATGGGAACTTCTTGCTGCTTTCCTTCATGGGTAAAACTCTATTTAGGTACTACACTCGAAGGGCTTACTTCTTTCCCTAGTGCATGCAACTGAGAATCATTATAGTGATTCTTTATCTTCTCTTCCTCTAATCAAGAATAACATTGATAAGCCTAGGAAAAATGAAAATTAGCACAATGAATTTTGCACACTCCTCTAGGAGCATACATGTGGAAGCTCATATTACCAAACATAGGGATTTTGAGCTGTTCAATTCCTCATTCTGTGGCCTTTAAGCTCTTATGCACATAGGATATGACTTGCAAAGGCAAGGAAGGCCAAGGTTCCTTCTTCTTATTTTGCAACAACTACGATAGACTTGTGTTAAGGTGATAGGGAACCTCCTGCATGACCACCTTATCAATCACATATCTTGGTAAAAAATATGGAGGTATCTACAAACCAAAAACTATGAGGTATGTGCCATAAGATGAGGAAAACTAATTTGCTACTTTTTCCCCTATCTTCATTGCCTCATGGCGCATGCAATGAGTTTATTCCTTAAAGATCATATGATACAAAACCTTGAAGAAATTTTCATCAAGTGTTTCATACATTCCCCTATAATTGTAATCTAGAAACAATTTTCAATATAAATGAACAAGGAGGTCTCTTGGGTTCCAATTCCATTTTAGACCAGGGAATTCATGGTGAGCACACATTCGATAAAGTATATAGGTAGACATGTAAAAGTGTGTTTTCTTTCCTTTAGGTGGGTTTTTCTCCTTATTCAAATTTATTTGCAGTTACTAAGACACTTGATGCAATCAATTGAATATCTTCTCTTCCATGATGATTAGGTACAACCTGTAGATCCATGCTTCAGGGAAGGATTCAATATTCTTGTGTTCATAGACTTGATAACACATGGTCATCAAGTATTTATACATTGTTTTGAGAGACTTAGTTTTTGTAAGTACTGCTTGGCTTCTGGCAAAATTCATCAGGGTCTTTCCACCATGACTTGATCACTTCTTTAGTATTAAGATAACCCTAATCTACATAGAATTGAGAATCTAAGTGCCGCTCAAGCTTGGGAAAGTTTTAAATCAAGTGAATGTCATGTGGTTGATAGTAGTAAAGTTGTTTCTCACTAATGTTGTTCAATACCATGATCTTGGTGTCTAGACCCTACAATATCTACTTGATAACAAATGAAAATGGGAGAATTGGATATCTACAAGCCACCTTATGAAGCCATGATCATCGTATTCTCATATATATTTCCATATCATCTAACTCTTCCTTGAAATCTGAGGTATTGAATGCATAATTGATGGTCATCCAAGTGAGAAAAAAATCCTTCTCAATACAACAATGAGTGTCTGATAATATAGGGACTCCTGTCATGTGTCAGGCACCATAATTGGCATGTTTAATTCACATTTTCACCCTATGCTCACTCATTATTTTCATTGTTATTACTATGATTTTACAAAATTGTTGCGACAATATATTAAACATGCAACATGATCAGGTAATTGTTCATTATTTAACCTATTTCCTTTATTTCAATAAGATATGCATTCAAATGGTGGTTGTGTTGTTTTAGGTTTTCAAGAAGGTATATGAAATCATGGTCAAAGATACAAATGCATCAACAATTAATTGCACCAAGTTTTGTTCCTGCACCAACATTCCTACACTAACATGCTTGCACCAATTTGGGGCTTTGATAGATTGCAACACTTTCAAGGAAAATCAAAGATGGTTTTTGTTCAAAATTATGTTCTAACACCTCCACATCAACTAAAATGCACCTAGGTTGTACATGTGAATTTATAGAAGCAAATTGACAAATCAACCCCAAAATTCACACAGTTTTCAAACTATCGACTTTGACCTTGATTTCCGTGCAGATGAAAGTGAATATAGAAATTAGAAAACATGGGTTTTGTTTTTAGTATGATAGATAGATCAAGTGTCAAATGTTTTTCCAAAATTCCTTTTGTTTTTGGAGATCCGAAGGGAACTTTAAGGAAGATTTGTAAAAAATCATGTTAAACCCCTATTTGTAAAAGTATCTAAACAGTCAACTTGGGGCATGATTTACGCGGAAATTAAGTTGAATTAGAAAATTAAAGAGATGTTTTTGTTTATAACATGGAAAATTAGGCTCCCTCAATTTGTTTTTCCAAAATTCATCAGTTTTTGAGAGTTATGCGGGATTCTTTGAGGCCAATTTGTTAAAGATGCAAAATTTTCCAGAATTGTGAAATTAAGATGTTAGAGCCAAAATTCGACTTGTAACATTCATAAAATTCTATACATGGCCTATGAGAGGAGGAGAATGTTATTATAAATCCATATTGATAGTTTGGACCATGAGCATATGGCTGCTGAAGTAAAAGACTAAATTTTTTAATACAAAAATTCTAATGTTAGGTACCTCTTCTTACTTCTTTTGTATTTCATGTTCGATTTCTTCTCTATAATTTAATATTTTAAATAAGGGTGAGATATGGGCTGGTAGGGCCCACCATACCAACTCAAAATCCCACTAGTTGTTTATTTCATGTGAGGATTGTAGATCTGTCTTGTGGTATGATTTTTATTATAGTAGAAGTGTGCTTATAACAAGATTTCTTCACTGGTTTTATAAATCTATGAAAGCCTATGTTATACTTCATTATATATATATATATTATATATATATATATATATAATATATATATATTATATATATATATAATATATATTTATATATATATATATATATAATATATAGATATAGATATATATATATATATCCTTGGAATTTTAATGTATGGTTGATTATTGAATATATCTGGGAGGATTAAGAGTTGGAAGTTCTTTCTTATATAATGTTTGTTACACGTATTTGAAAAATATTAAGATTGAAGAGCAAAAAATTCTTCTTAGATATTGTACTTATTTTCATCATGTGATAAAAGAGAATGCTTATGTTGTGGTGACATTATGTTTGCTTATCTTATTTTGGATTTCTTATTATAATAATGATAGCTTTGGGACGTTCATTCCACCATAAATTTGATATTTTGTGAAGTGTATTTGACTAAGTCAAATTCTTGGACTCTTTCATCATCATTGGAAAGTGAATTTTTTTTTTTTTTCCTTCCTTTGTCACTACAAAAACACACAATCCAGGATATTTGAAAACTTTGTTGACTTCCAGGATTTTTAATGAGTTGATAACTCTTAAAACTAGGCTTGCAGTTATTGATAGCACATTAATAACAATAAGCCCTCATTATTAAAAACAAAAACTCAGAGAAGTCCTAGAATCATTGATGAGTACAATGGATACCCTTTTGGCCTATGTTGGAGAAATTTGAAAATATTAAAGTTATAGGTTTATTTAATATCTCTAACCCTTTGTTTCCATACAAGCCCAAGAAACTTTGTTTCATATATTTGTGTTTTTCATCCAACTCATAGCCTGTTATAATATCAATAACCCTAGTTGTTTGACAATGGTCAATGAGATTGTTTCTTGGGGGTGTTTACTCGACTTGATTTGGCCATTTATTTCATTAATGATTATTTTTTTTGGTCACTATTGATGATATAACCGTGCACTTCGATGTCTGAGCAGTGGTCCATATATGCTAGATCCTGCACTTGTGACATACGTTGGGTGTAGGAATAGGTATTGAAAGAGGACAATATTATTTATAGTTTTTTCTGGTAAGTTATTGTTGGTTTCTCCTCTCAATATTTATTTTGTAAGAGTGTGGTCACTATAAATTTTAATTTCTCACCTTTGGTTTGAAGAGAATCACTTGTTGGAGCATGTTTTGAAGTTGAGGGAAAACAATAGTTTGATTAAGGTTGGTTTCTCTTGTGCACACAATATCTATTTCTTTTATTGATACACTTGATTTGCACATGACAATTCTCTCTTTAGCTGATATATTTGGTGTTATTTGAAGTCGCATTTTAGTTGCATGTTTTGTTTATATTCAGAGCGAAGTGATTTATAATTTTTTCTTGCACATAAAAATGAGACAAAACATGATTTAGTGCAGGAACTTTAATAGAGGTTTCATTTGATTTAATATTCCTATTTGGACTTAGTAGAGATTGGATTTCTTAAGGTTTAGAAATTCTTTATATTCTCTTCGTCAATGATCATGTTTCTAGTTAATTACTAGTTAGGCCTTTCCTTCTAATTAGGATTTCCTTCTAGTGTTGGTTGATTGCAAGGTTCGTGTCCATGGTTTCATTTCTAAATATTTTTTTTGAGTGAAGGATTGGAACATAATATTGAATAGTGCATAAACCCAAGGTGTGAGCGATGTTTTGGGAAATTAGGCTTTTGTTTTGCAGGCTCTCGAAGTATCTCTCTGGAATTTCTAGTGTTGCATCTCGAATTCCATAGACCTCGAATTGACATTAAATGTTGGTCCATTAATACACCATATGATGCGCCAAAAATTTTGGTTCCTTTGTCGAGGAGGCGCTTAAGTGATTGGCCTTATTGACCTTCTCCAATTTGGTTTTCTTTTTCACCTAGTTTCTCTTGCAAATTTTTGTTCTTTGAATTTGTTTCTTTCCTACATGTTTCTTTTATTTTTTTTATTTCTCGGATGTTGTAAGAATCCCCCCTATATATTCATCCATGTGATGATAGAATGTACCAGTTGGCTTGTTGAAAATAAGAAAATGGTATTTTAACAAATATTCCAATGAGTTTTGATGCTATTGCAGAGATATACAAATCATCCAATGATGATCTCATAAGTGGAAAAATTAGTACTTTGGTTGAACATAAAAATAATATTATCAATGCTTTTACTTCAAAGTTGAATTATTTACAGGACAAACATAAGAAGGATGAAGAACCACTTCTATTTTTTTGTGCCAAATGCAGAAAAACATACTTCCTTGGTGAATTCCCACTTAGCAACCTAAATGTTTAAAAAATTTACAAGGAGGCTCACTCAAAAGAATGTTTCCCCATCAATGCGATGATTAATAAAGGTATTCAAGAAATCAATTAAGGAATCAAATCAAATTCTAGGTATGAATCAAAACTTATCATCATTCAATACTTGGATTAATGTGTATTCTCTTGAGCAAGTCCCTCAGCATGTTTATAATCCTGCAGTTTCATGGGAAAATTTTAGCCCTTATCCATTTGAATAACCTAATTCATGGCAAAAATGGCACTCTCCTTAGTCCTATTCTTTGATTCATATATCCCCATTGCCTCAAGAATGGTTTGGAGCCTCTTCCCTAGGGTAGTCTTTCACGCAAAATCAATTGCTTGAACAACAACAACCACAAATTCCACTTAATGGACCTTCAAGTTATCATCCTTCATTGTCCATGTTACTTGTGAAACTTTACTTTAACCCTAACCCTAATCTAATCCCTAGACCTAACCCTAGTCCACACCCTAAACTGTATGCTAGCCCTAATCCATACCCTAGCCCTTATCCTAATCCATATGCTAACCCTAATCCAAACTAGCATGTTGCATGACAATTTAAAACACCCATTATTCCTGTTGATTCCCCTACATAATGAAATGATATATCTCCGAGCTTGGGGGAAGGGGTGAGTTTGGAAACATCTTCTATCACTACAAAACATTCACCTCGGGAAGATCTAATTCAAAGACCATAGAGGAGCAATATTTGATTGGAACCTATTATGAAATTGTTGTTGAAGCTCAAAGCTCTAAATTTCCCTTAACCATTCTTGTCAATCGAAAAATAAGGTATCTGAGCCTGAAATTGAGGGGTTTTTCTTTTGCTTTCCACCAGATTCCTTATACCTCTAAGAGAGTGATTATCAAGTTGTGGAAGCTTTTTATGAGTTAGAAAATCATAAATATGTGGATCCCATAGAATATTGGTTTCAAACAATTGTCAACACACCTTATTCCCTCATTATTTGATAATTCTTGATACCATATCCGATAAAGCAGTTGGTTTATCATACTTTGGTATGTCTTAAAGCTTACCTTTTGAACCCAAGTGTGAGTATATTTAGAATTATATTATGCACATGGTCACATAGGAAGTACTCCAATACTTGAAGGAGATATTCCTCTCTATAAATTAGGGTAAGGTAATAAATAAAAACTCCATCTGAAATAAAATTGTCATAATAACACTCTTGAAACTACAATTCCTAAGGCGCAAATATTGAAATTTATGTCATTATGCACTCTTGTGGTAAGACTTGCCAGGAGTAATTCACTCTTAATTCCTCATATTTTATAAAGAGATTGATTATTGGCTGAGATTATTCATTGGGTCAGTTAGGGGGATTTTTATTGTTATTTTTAATACTTTCAATTCATAATACTAAAAACCTACTTTTGGTCTACTCATTCGAACATATTTTCATCCAAGAAATATTTTCAAGTTTCTCTGTGAAGGTATTGATGAAAATCCTCCTATGGTGGACCACTTCTATAAAACCATAATGAACTCTAATTAGAACCATAACATGATTAACTCAAGGAATATTTTGGTCAATATCTGAGATGTCTTCTCTAAAATGAGTCTTTAGGGTAGAAGGATGAACCAGTAAAGATTAGTTATTAAAAACTTTTCACTCCATCCCATGCTCTTAAGGAGAAAATTGACCTCCCCACCTATTAAGTAACATATCTAAGGTTAATCATAATCATAAATTATTCCACAAGGATTAATTAAGGGATAGGAAATCTCATTACAAGCCAACCTACCATGATCATGGGTCCTAATGACAATGACATTACCACTTGCAGTGGCATGATCCGGATTATCCACAGTTTCGTGTTCATTCTGCCGACGTTTCAAACCCCAAAGGGGGTCCATCATCAGGACCCCCTTTGGGAGCATAGTATCAGGGTTTTCATATTAATCAATTAAATAATTTTAATTAATTTTTTTTATCAAAGTTAACTAAAATTAATTAATTAAAAAATAAAAATTTTAATTTTAATTAATTCTAAATAATTAATAAAATAGAGATTTACAAATTAATTAATTAATTAATTAGACAATTTAGGGCTTTAATAGGTTATACCGAAAAATTGGTAAAATGATTAATAACACTAAATAGAATAAAAACAATAATAAAACAATAATAAAATTAATTAAAATTATTTAATTAAATAAATAAAAACAATTAAAGCAATAGAATTAATTAATTTAATTTAATTACATCAATTTTAATTAATTCTAATAAAATTAAATATAATTAGCCAACTAAAATAAATAATTAATAATAACCTAAGATTAATAAATAAAATAAATAAATAAAATAAAGATTATAAATTAATTAATTAATTAATTGATTAATTAGGAATTAGAAATTAGGGCTTAATAGAAATAATGGTAAATAAAGGAAAATATGGTAAATAAAAAGAATTATGGATAGAATTAATTAATTAAAAATCAAAATTAATTAATCAATCAATTAAATTTAAACTAATTAATAAAAATTTAAATTAATAAATTAAAACTTATTTTTGAATTAAAATAGGAATAATCAAAGCCAAATAATTAATTTAATTAATTAATTAAAATAAAATAACAATAAATTAAAATAAATAAGAAATCAATGTCGGCTTCTTTATAAAAATTAGGGTTCTAAGTTTATTTATACCTAGGTCGATGGACTCTTCTCTCAATAAAGCTTTCATTCTTCTATCTGATTTAGTCCTGATGATGGACCCCCTTTGGGGTTTGAAACGTCGACAGAATGAACACGAAACTATGGATAATCCAGATCATGCCACTGCAAAGAACTACCACAGAAGCCTAAAATCTGACATTACCACTACTAGTCACCAAGCAAGGGTAATGGCTTATAGTTGAAAACTTGGAAGACAAGAGGTCTTGTCACAAGTCAGCTTGTTAATTCATGTTAGCTTTGGTGAATGGCACTGTTGTTACTTGGTTACCAGGCCATGACAACGACCTTCAGGTAATTTCTAAATCAATGCCCTTAAATGTCTGTGAATATATATCTAATAGATTGGACACAAGCATTTCAATCGATTAAAATGAATCTGTGTCGAGGCCATAGACGCTTGCTGGCACCAAGGCTACGCTTATGGTATTAAAGTAATTTTACACTATGATTTACTTGGTTTGCTTTTCTTTCCTGGAACTCATTATCATATCTTTGTGAGAATGAATTTAATATCCTTTCAGTAATGTGATTTGGAGTTCTATATTTCATAAATATGAAGGTTTTCATGGATGTGGGACCCTTAGTGTAGGCGATTCACTGTGCTTTAACAAGAGGAGCTTCAGTTGTATGCTTGGATAATGGTAAGATGTCCACTCTAGGAAGGTATCATTTTGTTATCCTAATTCTTCCATATTTCCATCCCTCTTTAACGACATGGCTTTCAAATTATGTCACTTTTATTTGTAATGAGGATATTGAGGTAAAAAACTTCTCACTAAGGCTATTCCTGAGATGCTTGTGGAAGTTTCAATCGCTGGCTATTTCATGTGGAGACTATCCTTGCAGTCACAATATTGTTAGCACCTATGAAAATCCTAGCATTAGTTAGAAAATAAAGAAAATCAATCTTGACATCACTGAGTATATGGCCGCAGGTCTTTCTTATATTACTAATGCAAAGGGATTCGATAGCATATGGCACTTCCCTACATGCTCTTACTAGATTATACCTATATTTTAACTCAATGCATCATTCATCTAATAGATAAAACCTAGCCCTACAATGTTAATTAACTTTGGTCCCTAATAGAGGTTTTACTTGCATGAGGACATGCCAGATGATTGACATGGGGGGATGTTAGGCCCCAAAATTTTCATGTTTAATTAAAATTTTCACCCTATGCTTACTCATGGTTTTCATTATTATTACTATCATTTTGGACAATTTTTGGGCTAGTCAGTTAAACTTGGAGCATGATTAGGTAATTGTTTACTATTTAACATATTTCCTTTATTTCGAAAAGATATGCATCAAAATAGTTATTAATGAAGGTGATTTTGATGTTTTAGGTTTTTATGGAGGCATATGAAGTCACATTCAAAGATACACATGCATCAACAATTAATTACACCAAGTTCTGTTCCTGCCCCAACATTCTTACACTAGCATGCCTGCACCAATTTGGGGATTTGATAGATTGGAACACTTTCGAGGAAACCTGAAGATGGTCTTTGTTCAAAATAATTTTCTAACACCTCCACATCAGTAAAAATTCACCTAGGTTGCACGTGTGCGTTTCTAGAAGTAGATTGAGAAATCAACCCCAAAATTTGCACAGTTTTCAAACTCCCAACTATGACCTCGATCTTGGTACATATGAAAGCGAATACAGAAATTCCAAAGAATGGGTTTTGTTTCTATTATAGGAAATATATTAAGCCTCAAATATTTTTCCAAAATTCATCACAACTTGGGAGATCCTAAGGGATATTTAAGGAAGATTTGTAAAAAAAGCATGTTAAACCCAAAATTGTAAAAGTATCTAAATAGTCAACATGGGGCATGATTTATGAGGAAGTTAACTTGAATAAAAAATTTCAAGAGAGGTATTTGGTGAAAAAATGGCAAATTAGGCTCCCTAAAAACAATTTTGTGAAATTCATTAGGGTTTGAGAGTTATGTGGGATTCTTTGAGGCCAATTTGTTAAAAATGTAAAATTTTGCAGAATTGAGAAATTAGGTTGTTAGAGCCAAAATTCACCTTGTAAATTCATAAAAAGCCTAGCCATGGTTTGTAAGAGTATGAGCATGTTTGCGTACTTTCCTATTGATTGTTTATACCTTAAGCACATGGCTTCAGATGTAAAAGAATGAGCATCATTAATAAAAAAGGCTCTTGACATGTTTTATTTCATTTATTTGTGCACTTTATGATTGATCTTGTCCTTGTAATTTATATCTCTCATAGAGGGGACAAGCTGGTTGGTTTGAGCCGACCAACATAGCTAGTCACCCTTTATATTTCTTATTTACTTCATAAGCTATAAATATAGTTATTGGCATTGTTATTTATTGCTTGTGCAGTTTGGATCTAAAGGGTTTTAGAGACACAATATATACTTTGTTCAGCTGCATACTCCTTGAAACTTATATCTCTAGAATCTGGAAATGTTTTGATTGCCTAGCTAGATTAACATTTATAACAATCATTGATGTAGTTGCACTTTCTTTTATAATTAACTTTAAGGATTTGATTTATGTCCATGACTTGGAGTGACTTGCATTAGATCATGTAAGATCTGGAACCGTTTTCCTAAGAATGATAGATCTACCTTCATTTGATACATTTTTGAAATGGAATTTAAATGCTATAGGATTGTTATCATATGGAAACCTTATGTTAATGACTTGGTTATCTCAGATCTGCCCTATGACTGATAATATATTTTTTGTGCATGAGTCAACAAAGACTTCTTGACAACATTGATTCCATCATCCTTTGATTCCTTAAAATTTGTTTAACAAAACCAAGTGTATGTATGGTGTTGATTGGCTCATGAAACCAAAATATTTCCCAATTGTAATACTTTAACTCAATGTATTGTCTCCTATTTCTTTGATGTATATCTATTGCACAAGGACTATAGTTAAGATATCAAGTCAAAACAAGGGTGTTGATAATTAAAACTATAAATTGAAATTTATTTTGAACCATTCTAAATATAATACTGAGAATCATATTCTTAATATATATTTATACTTTCTTTGTTTTTCCCCATATCATTTTGAGAATTGGTCTTTAAATAAGATAGTAAGCTTGTTGGTTTATAAAGATCCTAAAGTTGTATGCAAGCTGGAGTGAATAATTAACATTGGATTTGAGTGAAGATCCTTTCAATTGATATGTTTGAATTTTAGCTCTGTAGTTAGTGCGTCTGAATTGAAGAGGTGTGCCATAAATAGATTTGAAACTTATTCTTCATTATTTTGGATTTACGCAAGGATTTTTCAACAACATTGTGCATAACATTCTAATAGGTTTAGTTCCTTGAGTTCTACATGGAGTGAGAGTGTATTTGTCTTGCACTTTGAGTGGATTATTAAGGAACTTAATTTTCTTTCACTTCAGTTAATTTGAGACAGTATTTCCTTTTCAATTTCTCAATATAATTGATGGTCAATTCTCGAGTTTCCAAATTGATTAGTAGTTAGGGTTTCTATCTAAATTTACTTGTTTATTAGTTGGGATCTGATTGTTCATTGTCACTATTTAAGGTTTTTCCTTCCAATTGCTAATAGTTAGAGTGCACTTTTAGTTGTTAATGATGAAGGTTTTCTTTTAGTTGTTGATGCGATCTACATGATTAGTGTTCATGGTTACTAAAGATTTCTTTTGAGTGCAGGAATCAAATTGATCATTGTTTGTAGTAATTTGCAAATAGGTTGTTGGGAAAGTTAGGATATGAATTCTATCTACAGGTTGTTAGGGGCTCTATTTGGCATTTCCAGTGTTGTGCCTCGATGTCCATGGATCCAAAATTGAAATTAAATGTTGGCCCATTAAGACACCATATACTACACCCAATATCAAGCTACTATCAATGACCTCTTCTTTACTTCTCTTTGTGGCCTCATTTTATGGTGCTTTCTTGGGAGGAATGGTGCTACCTGATGATGAAAGAGTAACATGTTTAGGACCTACAATACTTGTTCCAAAAGATGCACTCATGGCGATGAAAAGCTAGTTCAAGAGAGACCAGTTAGACAATCAACTTATAATCAGAAAATCAATTACTGAAGGAAAGGATTACAAAATTCTAGGCTTCAAGGAGCCAGACTAGGCACTATAAATGCACACAACACAATTGTGGAGGGGGAGTGTGCAGTTAGAGATTACAAGGGAGTAGACTTTGCACTAGATTTTTATAATGTGCAGTCTTAGCTCAAAAGAGAGATCCTAGATTGTGTAGTGTGAAGTTTCAACTGAAAAACCATTTCATTGATGACTTAGATTGCATAGTTCATAGCTAGAGAAGGCCAGTGACTGCACAATGCATAATTATAGTTAGTAAGGAAGGGTTGTTTCTTGAAGAGATTGTGGAATGTGCATTTTGGGAGGCCAGCAAGGATTAATGATTACACAGTTTCTTTCAGGACAGATGCAACTCTGAATCTATGATTGAGGATATGAAGGATGTAGATCAATCTTAGAGATTACAAGGGAGTAGAATCTGCACTAGATTTGCACAATGTGCAGTCTTAGTTGGGAAAGGGAGATCTTGGATTGTGTAGTGTGCAGTTTCAAATGGAAAACCAGTTCACTGATGACTCGGATTGCATAGTTCATAGCTAGGGAAGGCCAGTGATTGCACAATGCATAATTACAACTAATAAGGAAGGGTTATTGCTTGAAGAGATTGTGGAATGTGTGTTTGGGGAGGCCAACAAGGATTAATGATTATGTAGTTTCCTTCAAGATAGATGCAAACTCTAAATCTATGATTGAGGATATGAAGGGTGTAGATCGGTCTTAGAATTGGTCATATTAGTAAGTAACATTGATCAAACTAGATTATGCAAGGAGAATAACATGCATGCATAAATACATCCAACAACAACAACTACTAGTAGGCGAAAAGAAAAGAACTACAATGTGACACTTGTAAAGAAGATCAAAAGAATGAAATGCCACTTGTAAAAGTTAAATATAATATAAACACCACTTTTTATGAGAATAATCAGGTAAAGTGACGCTTGCAAACACAAAAGCAACAAAAGCGATGAAAAAAGAAACAAAAGTGACACTTGAGAAACATAACTAGAAAAATAACACAAATCAACTCTAAATCTCCTTCAACTCGTGAGAATATCTAAAGCTCTAATGGTGAATGTGAGAAATGAGATCTATGAGCCTTCCTTATATATATTAAGAATCACAATATTAGGTTATGGTTTTTGACATGCATTCCTAAAATCATGAAGGGACTGACACTTGTCTTTAGATGAAATTTGGAAAGTTGTGCCACACTATAGGATAAGAATGCACAGTTCCTATTTTCTAAGAGTGCGAAATTGGTTGATCCCAAGGATTGTACAGCTCACTGGCTGAAGAGACTGTGCAATTTCTTGTGATAGGGATTGCACAGTTCTATGGTTCAATGAGTTTCACATTTTCAACTCTTAGTGATGGTTGCACAATATGCTTTCTTAGTGGCTACATGTCTCAGAAGAATGCACAGTTTAGTCTTACAAGGATTTTTGAAATTCCCAGTGACAAAGAAATGTGTAGTTCCTCAAGAACAAACATGCAACCAATGCTTGATCAATATATGGCTTAGCTTGTGTTTTAGAGGGTGTTTTTTGGTCTTCAGAAGTTGTGCAACTGCCATCGGCAGGCCCTAATCATCATCATGACAACATAGTTAATACATCACAAGCCTTACATGAAATAATAATTCATTGCGACACTAAGTAAACAAGAGGAACACTTGGTAACAATTGAAATGATAGTTCTAATGATGAAAAGTAGGCTCAAAAATCAAAGCATAGGAAAATTTTTGGAGGGTGGTTTTAGTAGCTAAAACATTTGGAAACACATTGGTAGAACTCCAAATTCTCTCTATGGGTCTAAATTTACATGCATAGTGTAGCTTTTAGGAAGTATTGTTTCACTCTATTGATCACTATATCTTCCTTACTTAGCTCGATTAGAGATATAGTTTCTTCTATTCCTTTCATCAACCAAACACTTCAAGAAAAATTCATACTTCTTTTGTTTTTATTAGGGGTTGGGAGTGTATAATAATGCAAGTGAAATATGTCATGGTCATAGCTTTCATCTCTCATGTTTTTTCACTTCCAACGAGCTTCTTTGGTATCCTACTGGGTCATTATAGGAACACAGTCATTTCTTTGCTACTAGTGTACCTGTTCAGTACCTCGACAAAGTTACTTGCTTCACTTGTTTGTGCAGGAAGCCTTTCTCATATTTCACCCTTATTGTTTTATTTTATATCTTTATGCTCGTGGGCATTTAATTATCATTTATATCACCATGGAAGAAGAGAAATGCCAACTTATTGAGAGCAAGAGAGGTTGTTCCTTCAGAGACCATTATATATACCTTTGGAATAAAGCTTCTTGTTTAAGTTTCCTCCTTTCCATTCTATATGAGACCAAGTTGACAAGTTAAAACAACCAAATATGAAAGAGGTCAACTCGAGAAAGAATATCCAATTAAATATTTGATCATCGTAGATCCACTAAGGTTTTCTTTGAGAAAGAAACATATTTTCCCTCTCAGAATCTTGGAATAAAACGTACAAGACACATGCAAGCGAAGGGGATAGATAGTTAACCAAGTGTTAATACTTAAACAATTCCCTCTTAAAATTTTCCATGCTTATATAGAACCAAAGCACACAACTTTCATACAAGGCTTATTGCAAACAGACTAAAACATAAAATAGAAGGAACAAAACAATACAAGTAGACAAACTAAACTAAAACTACTCCTAAACCAACAAAAGAAAGGCTAGGCTCATGTGAAATTAAATTTCCTTTGAAGCCAAAAAATTAATTCCTAAACTATGTCAACAAGGGAATGAGAAATAAGAAATATTATCAAGAAAATTGTATAAAGAGAAAGATATACAAATAAAGAATGCTTCAAAACTTGAATGGCAAAACCATTAGTAGAAAAGTATGATGAGAAAAACTTCTGCTAAATCATCTATAACTGAGCTTTGATGGTAATACCAATTGCAACAACTTTTCATGAAAAAACATTCATTCAAACTATCAATCTTGGTAAACAATAAGGAAGACCAAAACTTGTTACGAGTAGAGGGGCTTTCCAGGTAAGATTCTTCTAACCATTCAGATATGTGATCATGATAATAGGGTGAAGAATTTTGAATTCAAAAGCTGGATTCATTTTCAACTTGTTTATTCCATACATGAGGATTTTCCCATGATGGAATATTGATCTGATCATGTTTGGAACACCTACCAAGATCGTGAGATCCTGACATAACCATAAGTGAAGGCTGGAGTGCCTCGATTTCTTGGAATGGTTTCAAACTATTAAACGTTGCATCATCAAACACCGGTGGCTTGGAAATATTCATATATGAGTGTGAAAAACCATCACTAGATGTATTAGTGAAAATATCAAGAAATCCATTATGAGGATTATATTTTACATTTGAGTCCATGGATTCTGATGAGTTGATCAATCAGAAGAGGGGCTTGATTGAAAACATGAATTTTCAATATCTGGTTCTTCACATAAAAAATGTGAGGAATAAGACCTATCATGAGCAATGGATCCTATACTTCTTTATTTCGATTGAAAATCCATATCCCACCATTCCTTACTATAATTAATACCAATACTATTAATGTTTGAATCATTAAAAGAGAGAGTTAGTGCGACAAAATTATTGAACATCTTAGGAGGGTGAGTGAATGTTGGAGAAGAAAAGGAAAGGTCAAGTGAGGAATAATCTATAATAATAGATTCTTGTTCATAATATGAAGCCCACAAAAAAACATCATGAAATATATCTTGAATCTCTTTATCTTCATTAACATCATTTTAAACTCTATCTTCATAATATTGAAAAGAGTTTGATATAATAGGTTGATATAGTGAATCATGATAAAGAGGATAAGAGAGAATGGTTGATGAAGAGTAAGAGATATATCTTCAAGAAGAAATATCATTAGTTAAATCAAATTCAAGATTTAAGCATGTATTCACAATTTGATTATGAGGGGAGGGTGGACATGGGATTGGATCAAAAATTTGATCAAGTTTCCCAACCTCAACATTGGTACATGGGGTTGTTGCATTTTATAAAGAAATCAAATAAGAAGAAGTGTCACCAGAAAGACAAAAGTCTTCCTTTCAAACTTTAATAACTCCATGACTAAGAAAATTTGGGATACTCGCAAGTGATTTTGATTCAATAGGATCCAAAGAAATTTGTACAAGATATTGAAATTTATTATTCATAAAATCCCAAAATATGTCATCCTATGAAAACTCATAACAAAAGTGAAGGATGTGATCGAGAAAATCTTCCAATGGTTCATCAAATTTAATTATAAGATGGATAATTTTCTTATAAACATTTTTATAATCATACATGTCAAAGGCTTGATGAAGTTCCATTACAAGTCGTTCAAAAGAGTGAATGGAAGCGGACAACAAGGTATTGCATCATTATTTAACATTACCGTCAAGTGTGAGAATGAAAAACCTACAAGAAGCATCATCACAATTAATTTCATAAGAATCACAAAATTTAAGAAAATGGAGGGTGTGGTCAATAATGGTATTTTCACCCTATCCATTAAGCTTTAGGTTTGAAAAGTTGTGAATTATTTGAATGTGAAGCTTTAGATTTGCAACTCTAGAAAAACATCCTTGGGTTATGATATGGGAAAAATCCATTCAAGATGAAAGATTGAAACTAGACTTGATGGGCCCGGCTTGTCATTTGACCCTCCTTCTAGTGCCAACTATTATGGTGCTAGATATCCATAAACTAGGGGGATCTCTTTGATATGAAGTCCCAATTAAAATTAACAATATTTGGAATAGGAGCTTAGACTAGAAATATGGCTAGTTGCCATGAGTGTGATCTATAAAATGTTCCTTGGCTACAATAAGCACATAAGAATATATACACATATCTTTGGTAACAAAAAGTAAGAAATATTGTGAGATATCAATTTTAATGCATAAAAGGTTCTTTCACGCAAAAGGGAAAGAGAAAGCCTCTAGAAGAAAAGTAATAGTAATATTCTAAAAGAGACACAAGAATGAAGGAAATAATTGTTAGTTATCCTGAAAAGTAGTTCACAAGAAAACAATGATCATGTTACCATATATGACACACATCGAAGAAGATACATACTAATGTTAATGAAATATCTCCTTAACATTGGCATAAATGAAATAACATACACTACAAACATATAAAGAGTAGTCTCACAACATCCACGATATATGCATGAAATTGTGTCAACTCCAAGAGCTTTTAATCATTAAGTAAAGTTCCAAGTATACAATTACAATGACATAACACTAGCCCCAATATTGGAACATGAAGCCACCACTTCCTTATCCAAAGAATGATACTCACTCCTATGTTAGACTAGAGAATCCAAGGCTACCAATATCAAATTCCAAGCCCTTTGTTTGAGTTATGAGGGATTATTTACAACAAATGGGATGACCTTTCATCTCCCTTTGTGACCTTTGAGTTTTCCTCATGTACCCTCGACTTATTTTTTCTTTATTCTAACTAATGACTCTTGATATTCCACATTTGACTCTAGGACTTCCACTTACATTTACACTATTATTTTCTAAATATAGTAAGACAAAACTCCCCATATAGGAAACAAAATGGGCTAGAGCCTAATAAAACAAAACTTTATACATCATGCTTGAGTTTGAGGAAACATTAGCTCGTCGAATTCCACTTGTAACTCTGTTGTAACACATTGGTACCAAGCTTGTTATGTCCTCAAACATTTAAGCAATATATAACCTATATTGAAGTCTTGCCTCCATAGCATTTGGGAACATAGTTTTGGAACCAGATTGAACTTCATTCCATAATAATAAAACCATCATGTTTACCTTAGCATATCTAGATAAACACAAATATATATTATTCCTTGTAATTTCCAAGACATATTAGTTAATAACTTGCTTCAATTTTTCCAAGTATTCTTGGATTTACTACCTAATATCATTTCTTCTCTTTGCTCTGCAAATACTCCAACTGAAGGAATATTGTGCGCTCTAACCAAGAAGTCCAAACTATGATACGACCTCACATAGGAAGTTATAATGCTTCCCACATATGTACCAAGCTAGTTGTTACTTTGTGAAAGCATTCTAACCTTAATTTTTTCCAATTCTTACTCTTGTCTTATTTTCCTGACAAAATCTGATGGTGCATTCCTATACTTGGTGCCCCATTCTTGGATCACACTGATAGCTACATGAATCACCTTCAGAACCTTCACATTATCCCATGATCTCTTTCACATGTCATGTAAAGGTACGAACACCTTATGAAAAGTGATCATCCCTTCATACAATTGTCTCACGGTGTCTCAGAATGATTAGCTTTCATCATATATATCTACGCGTAGCTCCTTCGAGTGAGAATTAGTGGAAGAAAACCTTTAGTTATCAACTTGGAGATGATCAACCTATTTTCTTGCAACATCTAGATCCTTTGCTATTTTTTTTTCCATGACGAAGTTTGTGCTTTCTTTTGCATCTCCTACAAAGACAAAATTTGTTGCTACAATTGCCTTTGGATTCCTCCTAGTGTCGGTAGAAATCACCTTCTCTATATTGATAGAAGTAGGATAACCTAGATCATTAAGGATGTATTTCCTCTTTTTCTACACTATCTTGTTCTTGATATGGTCATATGTGAGGTTGAAAATATCCATAATCATGTCATCATCAAGAGAAGAGATTTCCATTTCATCTAGTGGATGTAGCCACCTATGACGGGAGGTGAAGGAAGATTGTTGAAATGTTTTACAATAGGTACAATGTTAGTCTCCTGATTATGTTCCACCTACTCAATATCCATGTCTTGGTCTTGTATCTTCTCAATTTCTCATGCAAGCTTCTCATCCTAATATTTCTTGTTCTCCTCTTCTTCAAATTATTTCTATTGTTCTCCCTTTATATGTTTTTTCCTTATTATTATTGCTTCTTCCTCAACTCTTATTGCATCTTATGTCTTCCATTTATTTTCTTTCTTTCTCTTCCTTATGAATCCATTCCTCCTCTTTCTTTTGTTCTTCCTCCCGCCTCTTCTTTTCTTCCTACTACTTTATTTTTAGTTCTTCTAATTATTTTTTCCTTTTCTCCACTTCAATGGCCTCTCTTAGGATAATGGGGCATGATTTGAAATTATGGCTCTGCTCCATTTATGTATTATGCAAAACCTTCCTCTTATATTTGATACTCACTACGGTGGGCACTCTCTATTTACTTTCCTTCGAGGGTAACACTTTGCTTAGATATTACACTAGAATGGCCTCCCTCTTTTCCTGGTACATGCTATCAGGAAGCATTATATTAATTCTTTATTTTCTCTACCTATAATCTAGAATAAGACTGATAGGCCAAGGAAAAATGCAACTTAGCACAATTACTTTTTCACACTCTCCTTGGATCGTACATGTGGAATCTCATCTTACCAAACTTAAGGCATTCAAGCTATTCTATTTCTTCTTCTGTGACCTTTAAGCTCTTGGGAGCATATGATCCCACCTGACCAGGAAAGGAAGGCCAGGGTACCTTCTCATTATTGTGCAATAACTAAGATAGACCTATGGTAAGGTGATATGCAACCTCCTGCATGACAACCTTATCTGTTACATATCTCAACAAAAGATGTGGAGGTCTATATGAACCGAAAAAATTGAGGTATGTGTCATTATGTGAGGAAAACAAATATGCTACTTCTTCCACTATATTTATTTCCTCAAGGGACATGCAGGGAGATTCTTCCTCAAATATAATGTGATGCAACACCATTAATAAATACTTTGCAAGTTTTTCATACACTCCCCTATAACTTTGCTATGATAATAGTTTACAATATACATGAATAATGACGTCTATTGGGGTCCAATTCGATTCAATACCGAAGAATTCATGGTGAACATATATTCCATCAGGTAATAGTAGACATGTAAAACTATGGTTGATTTCCTTTAGGGGTATTTTCACCTTATTCACATTTATTTGCAGTTGTTGACACACTAGATGCAACCAATTTAATATCTTCCCTTTCTCGATGATTAGGTACAACATCTAGGTACATCCTTCAGGGTAAAATTCAATATTTTTGTATCCATAGGCTCGACAACACATATCAATTAAGAATTGATACTCCATTCTAAGAGACCTGGTTATGTAAGTATTGCTTTGCTTCTTGTGAAATTTGGCCAGTTCTTTCCTCCACGACTTGATCACTTCTTTAGTATCTAGATACCTCCATGCTACATAGAATTGAGAACTTAAGTGCTTCCCAGGCTTGGGAAAGTTGTAAATCAAGTGAATGTCATGTGGTTGATAGGAGGAATGTTGTTGCCCACTAAGTTTGTTCAAATCCATGCTCATGGTCCCTAGAACATCCATTATCCACTTCATAACATCTACACATGAGAGAACTAGGTATTTGCAAGCCACCTTATAAAACACTTATCATTTTATGTTATTATAGACTTCCATATACCCTTGAACTTTGTGGTAGTGAATGCATTGATGGTGATCCATGTGACAACATAATCCTTATCAATATAGCAATGTATGGCTAATAGGATAGGGACTACTATCATGCTATTGTCAATGGCCTCTTCAGTACTACTCTCTGTGACCTCCTTTGATGGTGATTTCTTGGGAGGAAAGGTGTTAGCTGATGATGAAATAGTAATTTTTTTGGAACCTACAGTACATGTTGAAAAAGATGCACTGATGACGATGACAAGTTATTTCAAGAGAGATCAATTAGATAATCAACTTGTAAACAGAAAATAAGTCACTAAGGGAAAGGATTGTGCAATGTTGGGCTTCAAGAAAGAAGACTGGGCACTGGAAATGCACACTATGCAAATGTGGAGGAAGACTACATAGTTCAAGATTACAGGGGGGTATAGTATGCATCGTATTTGTGCAATGGATAGCCACAGTTAGGAGAGAGAGAGATTGGATTACACAGTGCACCATTTCAACTAGAAGACAATGTCACTTCTAATTATTTTTTACATAGTGCACATATGGGGAAGGAAAGTGGCTGCACAGTGTGAAGTTGTGGTTGGAAAGTAAGGGTTCTTGGTGGACGAGATTGTGCAATGTACAGTTGGAGAGGCCAGTAAGGCTTAAGAATTGTGTGGTTTCTTTCTGGAGAGAGGCAGACTTCAAATCTGTGAATAAGGAGGTGAAGGGCGTAGATCAGTCATAGAATTAGTCAGATTAGTCACTAAAATTAATAAAATAATATTATGCAACTAGAAGAACATTTATTCATAAATACACCCAGCATTAGTAAATGATGGCAAGTGAAAAGACAAGAACTATGATGTGGCACTTGTAAATAAGCTTAAAAGACTAAAATGACACTTGTACAAGTTAAACATAGTAGAAAAAATACCTTTTACAAGATGAATAAGGTAAAATAACACTTCCAAACACAAAACCACCAAAATCGATAGAAAAACAAAAAAAATTGACACTTGATAAACTTGCCCAAAAAAGCAGCGCAAATCGACTCCAAAGCCCCTTGAAATCATGAGAATAGCTCTAGATGTAATAGAAAATGTGTTGGAATTATGATACAAGTGTTGTCCTTGATGGAAACTCACTCACAAGTCAATTCAGTTTTGATGAAAGGCAACCCACAGTGTAACAGGTCTATTCAGACGTAAGAGGGCATTGGTACAAAAGAAGAGGAAGATGGAACTAAAGTATACTAATAAGAATGAAGAAGTTGAAGGTAAAGGATAGTGAAAAGTAGCTTAAGATGTATACGCAGGTCCACTTAGTCAAAATAGCATATGCATGCTGGTTCACAGAATAAAAAGAGCATATACATATACATGCACTTTCACAAGAAGAAAAGCACGTATATGTTGGGAAATCAAGGAAATTCAAGAGGAGACAATACCATGGGTCAATACCATGGTATTATCCCACAATATTGAGTGGAGTAATGACTACTTAATCCCATCCAAGAATACCATGGGTCCTAAGTGGTTTTGGTCCGAGGTATTGAGAAAGGCCTAAAACTATATAAGGAGGAGAAGATCATAAGGCAAAGGTGTGCAAGTGAAAAGGTTTTCTAAGGAATACTTCTATTTGAAGTATATTTTATGTTGTGGGCATATATTTGTGATTTGATCTGAAATATTTTGTGCACCTTGAATTAAGTGTTGGATTAGGATCATGAGACCTAAAATAACTTATGATTGAATGATCTAATATTGGTTGGGCTACATCTGATTATACACTTGTTTTATTCTTTAAATGTCATGATTTGGGTTTGTCTGATGTCTAGAATAACAACGAAGTTATGAGTTATAGATCTATACGCTGGTTCATCTTGGTAAAAGCATGTGTACATGCAGGTTCTACTCTTTCAAGTAGTGTATACAGAGGAAAATCCTATTTTTCATATATGACTGATCTATCTGATTAGTTCTGTTGTTTTACTGGTGTCTGCCAATGAAGTCTTCTTAGATCTAAATGTAAAAATGAATACATAAGGAGTTTGATATCTAATTGATTGATTGTATAGGTGATAAAGGTGATCTCTGTTATTGCTTGTGTAAAGCTCTGTAAATTGACAGTAGATGTTTGGTATATTGTTGGTTTGTACAAACTTGATTCAAAAGTTTTATGTTTCATTATTTTGAAGGTATATGTAGGTTTAATTAAAGGAAGTAGCGTATACATGCAGTTTGGGTTCATTAAAGTAGCGTATACATTCTGATGCATGATTTTTGAGGTTGTAGCTGGTTCTAAATGATGATGCATGTTTCTAGGTTCAACAGAGTGTTCTGGTGATAGTGATATGATTGTTCAGATTAATTGATTATTGGTTGACGCAGTTTGAGTTTCAAAGTTTCTGATGGGTCTAGTATGAAAATTTAATGAAATGAGGCCTTCATGTGTATTGTTCTGTACCAAAAGCATCCAATCTGAAAATTTATGAAACGTGCTCCCTGGAGGAAAAGAGAAGGTCGTATCCTTCTGTAGGTTGGCACCTACGTACTAGTAAACACATTGGCTAATACAAGAGCTAGGGGGTTGTAGCTCCCTTCTAGTAGAAGCTAGAAAATGAGAGGAGGTTGTAGTCTTTTTCAGGTGGGTGCCTGCATACTGGATGAGTCTACACTAGTACAATATTGTAAACAGATTTTCTTATTATTAAAAAGAAGACAAAGATGACAGTAACAGGTGGTTTTCACCCACATTGGGTTTCCACCTTAACTCTTGGCGTTCATGTGTGTTTCTTATGTGTGATGGTTTATTCTATTTTTACTACATTGTTTAATAAGTTACCAATGCACTGATTATAGATCAACAAGATGAATTAACTAAATCACAAGTTCTCTGGGTATACACTGGTTTCACTAATCATATTAGTGTGTAGACACCAGTTCACTTCACAGAAGTAGCATATATAAAATTGTTTGGGAAATGAAAAATTATTGATCTGATAATACTGATTCACCCCCCCCCTTTCAATATTATTTCCAACAATGTGTATTAGAGCAATTCCTTAGAAACAATCTTGATCGCTTGAAGGAAGATCTTTTAAGATGAATAATCATGAAGGCATGGGATCCATCAGACCACCAATCTTCAATAGAAGCAACTTAGTATATTGGAAAATAAGAACCAAAGCCTATCTACAATCGCTTGGAGTCGATGTTTGGGAAATTGTGGAAGGAGGATATCAATTTCCAGCAGCAATTCCTACAGACTCTGTAGCTAAGAAGTTATATGAAACCAATTCCAAAGCTATCAATACATTATTGGGAAGTCTGTCAAAATCAAAAATTTTCAAAGTCATTGAGCTCAAGGCAACCAAAGAAATATGGGACAAAATCATTCCGAGCTATGAAGGAGACTCTCAGATAGAATGTGCTAAGCTTCAAACTCTGAGAATTCAGTATGAAACTCTTAATATGCATAGTGATGAGAGTGTTTCTAGTTACTTTTTATGTATAGATGAGATTATTAATTGTATGAAGAATTTGGGTGAATAGATAAAGGAACCTACCTTAGTTGAGAAAATTTTGAGATCTTGGTCTTCTAAACTTAAGTCAAAAGTGTCTTCCATAGAAGAAAAATAGGATCTTCAAACTAGTACTGTGACTCAACACCATGAATCATAACTGCCTTTGAAATGAGAAAAGGAGATCCATCAGATAGGAGAGAAGCCACTTTTAAAGTGTCAGAAAAGGTAAAAGAAAAGGAAGAGCATAATGAATCAAAACACATTCTAGAAGAAGAAGATGAGGTAAATTTTTTGAAGAAGCTTCAATGGGGTTTTGGAAGATTTAAAGGCAAGCTACCTTTCAAATGCTTTGCTTTTGGTAGAGTCGGCCATTATGTTGCCAAATTTCCTCATAAACATAAATATGAAAAAGAAATGGAATATGCAAAAGGAAATAGAAGAGAGGTTGTGAATAAGAGTTACTATATGAATGAAGATAGTGATGGCTTTTCCAAGAGTGATGAAGATGAAACTAAGCAAGATTATAGACTACTCATGGCTTATGACAATGATGATTTTTTGGATGCCTTAGAAGAGGAAGAATTTCTTGAAGAAATCACTAAACTCAAAATCTGTTTAGAAGAAAAGAATATGATCATCGATACGTTAACACAACAACTCATTGAAACAAAAAATCACAATGAAAATATAGAATGTGAAATTGTGGGTCTAAGAAAAGAACTTGAGAAGACAAAATCTCTTAATCTTAGATTTGCTAAAGGATCTGAAACTTTTCTCCTCTAATAAAGACAGGTCTTGGATATACTTAAGAATCATCTTAATCAAAGAAGTTGTTAGCCTCCACTAGAAGCTATCTTGATGCAACAAAGACCAGTGAACGATATGTCAATGGTCATCAAAGGCCTAAAATTACTCATCAGGTAAATCATACCCAATTTACTCCAATGATGAATATCAGTAGAAGCTTCAACCAACATGTAAACAATGCTAAAAGATTCTATGATCAAAAAATCTTCTTTAATGGGCAATGTTTTTCATGTCATAACTTTGGGCATAAGGCTTCTCAATGTGTTTCTTACAAAACCATCATGATTAGAGAATCACGAAATCAAAGGAGTGTAACAGGAATCAAGAAAATTTCCTATAATAACTTTTCTCCTCTTGAAAACGAAGTATAATATTCGATTTGTAACAACTTTGGTCATGAAGAATTTGAATGTAGGAGAAAATTTCGGGCATCACTTCAAAAGGAGCAAACATCATTAAATCCCAAGATATGGCAAAAGAAGGAATCTCAATCAGAAAGATGTGGCATAGCTCTGTATGCAAAAGGACAAGAAAATCAGCAGTACATCTATAACAGATGCACCAAACACATGATAGATGATAAAGAGAAACTTCATTCATATAATGCTTTAGGAAAGGAAAATAATGTCTCATTTGGAAATGAAACTCCAGTCATCATTAAAAGTAAAGGTTCTATCTTCTTGAAATAAAACGTTAAAGCTAAATGTCATGTATGTAGATGGTTTAAAGCATAACCTGTTGAGTGTCAATCAAATGTGGGATCAAGGAAATGAAGTTTTGTTTCGACCAATGGATGTGTGGTTCATGAGCTTGATACAGGAAAGACCATGATCAAAGGAACAAGAACTCAAAACAACTTATACATACTCAAAGGAGGACAACAACAATGCTATCTACCCAAAACATATGAAAACTGGATATGGCATAAAATATTGGGACATATAAGCTTTTCTCATATAAGAAAAGCATGCAGGCTCAAGGCAGTTCGTGTTGTTCCAGATATTAGCATCCCAGAAAATAGCATGTGAAAACCATGTTAAGTCGGTAAGGAAACTAGAGTCCACTTCAATGAAAAAGAAGGATCAACAAGTAAGCCTGTTGAACTCATCCATACTGATTTATGTGGACCGACAAGGAAAAAGTCACCTCGTGGAGAAGAATAATGTATTTTATTTATTGATGATTTTTCCAAGATGTGTTGGATAGGTCTACTAAAGCATAAAGATGAAGCATTTGTAAAGTTTAAAGCCTTCAAAGCTTTAGTTGAAAATTAATTAGATTGAAAAAAGAAAATCTCTCAGATCTGATCGAGGGGGAGAATTCATATCATATGAATTTTTTGACTTTTGTGAACAACATGGAATAAATAGGCAATTATTCGTTGCAAGAACTCCTCAGCAAAATGGCGTAGTGGAAAGAATGAACAGAAGAATTCAACAAATGGCTCGAGCAATGCTTGATGAATCTGGAACTCCCACAACCTTCTAGGGAGAAGCTACATTTGTTGTCGTGACTATTCTCAACAAAGCGAATGTTCAGTTAAATAGAAATCAAACTCCATATGAACTTTGGTATGGTAAGCCTCCTACTGTAAAACACATTAGAGTGTTTGGAAGCAAATGTTTCATCAAAAGGATTGATGAAAAACTTGGTAAGTTCGAACCTAGAGAAGACGAAGGAATTCTTCTTGGTTATTCATCTAGAAGTAAAGGATACAAATGTTATAACAAAAGACCTTGGAAAATTGTTGAAAGCATTGATGTTGTAATTGAGAAGCATGCAGAAATCTAGAACAAATGAAATCAATGGAGGAATATGACAATGAGGAATATAGGGAATGCTTTCCCACATAAAATCAAAATGATATAGAAGAAGAAACCAATGAAGCACTAGAAGAAGATAAAATAGACAGGGAAAAGAGTCCATCCAAGTATGTTTAGAAGAATCATCCAAAATCTCAAATTATAGGAGAAAAGGGGTTGGTGTACAGACAAGAAGAAATCTTACAGGGACCTCAATTTATCTAGCATTACTATCCTCCACCGAACCTCAGAATGTAAATAAAGCCTGCAAAGATGAATGTTTGGTCAAGGCCATGGATGAATAACTGGAACAAATTGAAAAGAATGATACTTGGGAATTAGTTCCTAGACCTCATGATAAAAATGTTATAGGAACAAAATGGAGATTTAAGAATAAGTTGAATGAAAATGGAGAAGTATGCTCAACAAGAAGGTATATATTTTGAAGAAACTTTTGCACCAGTTGCCAGACTTGAAGCAATAAGGATGTCTCTTGCTCTTTCTAGTTTTTGAAAATTCAAAGTATATCGAATGGATGTAAAATCAACTTTTCTTAATGGAGATTTAGAAGAAGAAGTTTATATTGAACAACCATAAGGATTCATCCTTGGAAATGATGCAAAAATCGTATGCAAGCTCAAAAAGGCTCTTTATGGTCTAAAACAAGCTCCAAGGGCTTAGTATTACCACCTTGACAAATATCTACAACAACAAGGTTTCACAAAAGGCTCTGTAGATATAAATTTATACACGAAGGTTGAAAATGATAAACTGCTAATTATTGTTGTTTATGTTGATGATATCATCTTTGGTAGCAATGAAGAATCCACGAGTCATAATTTTTCTTCAGTAATGCAGTAAGATTTGAAATGTCCTTACTTGGTGAACTTACTTATTTTCTTGGTCTACAAGTAAAGCAACCAAAAGATGGTATCAGACTTTCATAAACCAAATATCTCAAATAGATCTTGAAGAAGTATGGAATGGAACATTCTAAACCAGTATGTACTCCAATGGTAATAGGATGCAGTATCAGTTCTAACGATGAATCACCAACAGTAAACCAACCAACTTACAGATATATGATTGGAAGTTTTCTTTATCTAACAGGTACCAAACCTGATATTATTCATGCAGTAGGAATTGTTGGAAGGATCCAAGAAAATCCGAAAGAATCACATCTCCAAGCTATCAAAAGAATTTTCAAATATCTTCAAGGAACTCAGGACTTTGGTCTATGGTATCCTAAAGATACAAATATTACTCTTCATGCTTATACAGATGTTGATTGGGAAGGAAATGTGGATGATCGAAAGATTACTAATGGAGGGGAATTCTATATGGGTTCACAGGTGGTGTCTTGGTTCAACAAGAAACAAATTTCAATTTTCTTATCAACAGCCGAAGCAGAATATGTGGCTATTGCATCTTGCTACAAACAACTAGTTTGGATAATGCAAACATTGCAAGACATTCAGATCACATGTACTCCACCCATCTCCATTCTATGTGATAATACAAGTGCCATTAGTATTTCGAAAAATCCAATCATGTACTCCAAGACCAAGCACATACCCATTAAGTACCATTTTCTACAAGAAAAAGTACTTGAACAAAAGGTTAAGAAATTCAAGTATGTTCCCTCCAAAGAACAAGTTGTTGATATATTCACTAAACCACTTCCGAGAGAAACATTTGAATATCTCAGACAAAATTTGGTAATAGTTTCCGCATCATCCTGTTGTTAAATCCCGTTTTCAGATGAAGGTTATTATACATGGGTTTCATGAAGGAACATATATGTCTTTCTAACAGAAACATGGTGGGTTAGACTCTGATATGGGTGCTTTGTCTGACATTGATGATTACAGTCCAACGATATGCTTTATTCATTGATTTTTATCTGACTAACAAATATGCCTTGATGAATGACCTTTTGACAATGCACAGGTAGCAAAAGTTTAGGGGGAGCATTAGCCTTCACACACATTCAGCATTATTGGCATCATGGTTGTTGAGTTCATCTATGGATTTAGATACTTATATCATTTGTTGCATAAGTTATGTAAAGATCTAGGGTGTGATATGACTTCTTTTGTCATGGTATATATTTCAATGATTCCTATTAGACATATGATGTAATTTATATCTCCACTTTGCATGGGATGAATGATGTAATAATTGTTGTATTTTTGTCATGTATAAACAATCAGTATATCCCCACTTGGTTGGGTGGATGAGTCAAATATGGTGTATCCCCACTTGGCTAGGTGGTTGATGTATGTATGAGTCATTGGTCATAAGGAGGTCATACTCAGTTGAGTTATAGAGTCATGTTATTCTTTTGAAACATATCTCTGCAAATTTGGCATGTAATCAGGGGAAGCATGGACAAAATAATGTATATCAAAGGGTGAGAATATCTTGGTTCGCCCTTTTCCCTTGATGTCAAAGGGGGAGAGTATTTGGTGTTGCTTGTTATCTCTAATAGTTTCCACATCTTGCAGTAATCAACACCAGCATGGTTGCCATAAAGTCCAAAGGGGGAGATTGTTGGCATTATGATACAAGTGTGGTCCTTGATGGAAACTAACTCATAAGTTAGTTCAGTTTTGATGAAAGACAACCCATAGTGTAACAGGTATATTCAGATGTAATAGGGCATTGGTACAAAAGAATAGGAAGATGGAACTAAAGTCTACTAATCAAAATGAAGAAGTTGAAGGTAAAGGATGGTGAAAAGAAGTTTAAGATGTATATGTAGGTCCACTTAGTCAAAACAACATATACATGGTGGTTCACAAAACAAAAAGAGTGTATACATATACACACTTTCACAAGAAGAAAAGTGCGTATATGTTGGAAAATCAAGGAAATTCAAGAGGAGACAATACCAGGGGTCAATACCATGGTATTAGCACACAATATTGAGTGGAGTAAAAACTATTTGATCTCATCCAAGAATACCACGGGTTCTAAGTGGTTTTGGTCCGAGGTATTGAGAAAGGCCTAAAACTATATAAGGAGGACAAGATCATATGGCCAAGGTGTGCAAGTGAAAAGGGTTTCTAAGGAGTACTTCTATCTAAAGTATATTTTATGTTGCAGTGGCTATATTTGTGATTTGATCTGAAATATTTTGTGCACCTTGCATTCAATGTTGGACTAGGATCATGAGACCTAAAATAACTTATCATTGAATGATCTGATATTGGTTGGGCTAGATCTGATTTTGTGCACCTATTTTATTCTTTAAATGTCATGATCTGGGTTTGTCTAAGTCTAGAATAGCGACGAAGTTATGAGTTAATATTTGCAGCTCTATCCACTGGTTTGTCTTGGTAAAAGCGCGTGTACATGCAGGTTCTACTCTTCCAAGCAGCATATATAGAGGAAAAGCCTATTCTTCATATCTAACTAATCTATCCGATTAGTTATGTTGTTTTACTGCTATATATCAATGAAGTCTTCTTAGATCTGAATGTAAAACTGAATGCATAAGGTTTTTGATATCTGATTGATTGATTGTATAAGTGAGAAGGGTGATCTCTGCTACTTCCTGTGTAAAGCTCTGCAAATTGACAGTAGATGTTCAGTATATTGCTGGTTGGTACAGACTTGATTCAGAAGCTTTATGTTTCAGTAGTTTTGAAGGTATATATAGGTTTGATTAAAGGAAGTAGCGTATACACATAGGTTGGGTTCAATAAAATAGCGGATACATTCTAATGTATGATTTTTGAGGTTGCAGCTCATTCTGAATGATGATGTAGGTTTCTGGGTTCAACACAGTGTTCTCGTGACAATGATATGATTGTTCAGATTAACTAATTATTGGTTGATGCATTTTGAGTTTCAAAGTTTCTGATGGGTCGAGTATGAAAAATTGATTAAACGAGGCCTTCATGTGTATTATTGTGTACCACGAGCATCCAATCTGAAAATTTATGAAACGTGGTCCCTGGAGGAAGAGAGAAGATCGTAGACTTTTGTTGGCTGGCACCTATGTACTAGTAAACACATTAGCTAGTACAAGAGCTAGGGGGTTGTAGCTTCCTTTCGGTAGAAGCTTGAAAATGAGAGAAGGTTGTAGCCTTCTGTAGGTGGGTACCAACATACTGGTATGAGTCTACAATAGTACAAGATTGTAAATAGATTTTCTTATTATTAAAAAGACAAAGATGACAACAGCAGGTGGATTTCACCCACTTTGGATTTCCACCTTAAATCTTGGTGTTATTGTGTGTTGCTTATGTGTGATGGTTTATTCTTTTTTTACTACACTGTTTAATAAGTTACTAATGCACTGGTTATAGATCAACACAAAAAATTAACTAAATCACAAGTTCTCTGGGTATATGTTGGTTTCACTAATCACATTAGTGTGTACATGCTAGTTCACTTCACAGAAGTGGCATATATAAATCTGATTGGGAAATGAAAAATTATTGATATGATAATACTGATTCACCCCCCGTCTCAGTATTATTTCTAGAAAAATGTGATAATGAGCTCTATGAACCTTCCTTATATATATTAACACTCATAAGGTTAGGGTTAGGGTTTCTGACATGAATTCCTAAAATCAAGTTGAGACTAACATTTGTCTTCAAATCAAATTTGGAAACTTGTGCCACACTGTTAGATAAGAATGTGCACTTCCTATTTTCTAGGAGTGCGTAATTGGTTGATCTTAGAGATTACATAGTTCAATGGCTAAAGAGATTATGCAATACCAAGTGATATGGATTGTGCAGTGTCTATCAGTGATGATTTTGTAATATTCTTTCGTGGTGGTTGCATGTCTCACAAGAGTGTAGAGTTTAGTCTCAGAAGGAGTTACACAGTTACTAGTGACAAAGGATTGCACAGTTTGTCAAGATAATACATGAAATTGGTGCTTGATTAGGACAAGACTTATTTTATGTTTAAGAGGATGTTAGCTGATATTCAAAAATTGTGCAACCACTATTGATAGGTCCTAGTCGTCATTAAGAAAACAAAGTTAACATATCACAAGAATTACATGAAAGAATAAGTCATTGTGACACTAGGTAAACAAGAAGAACTCTTGGCAATTGTTGAAATGAAAATTCTTATGATCAAAACTAGGCTAGAAAATCAAAGTGTAGGAAAATTTTTGGATAGTGGTTGTAGCAACTACAACACTACCCTCTAACATGCATAAAAAAAAAATAGCATATCATTCAACATCTTTAAAAAGAGTTAGCCACCATATTCCAACATGGAGCACTATCCTTGTAATCACCTTTCCTCCAACATGTCCTTCCGCAACACCACAATTTCATTCCCATAAAACAACCTCTCTCTCTTGATCAAGAATAATCTGCATAGGATATGATTAAGTCCCGTCTTGTATAATTAGCCTACAGTTAACTTATAATTTGGAGCATTCACCACTAATTGTTTCTTCTACATTATGATATATTCCTCTTAACACTTGATAGTCGCTAAAAATATTGCGATGCCTTGATGAAAATATGGTACAACTTCAATCCTAAACAACTTAGCATTGGGAAATTGATCATCGAGTGATCCTCTAACTTCCTAAACTCTAAGAGAGAAAGGTGATTTGGACTCACATTAGCATGACCTAGGTTAATAGCAACTTTAAATGATAAAACCTAGAAAAGAAGTGGCCCTTCAAGAACATGTTTATTGACAAGATATTTCAATGCAAAACGACTAGTGAAGAATTTGAAAGGCTCTCCAAGAAAATAATTCCTGAACTTTTGAAGTGAAAATACTCTAGTGAGATCTTCCCACTTAGTGGTTGTATAATTTATTTCTTCATTAGAAAGTTTTCTGCTAGCAAAATGGATGGGATGATCAAGGTTATACTCACCTAGTTGTGCTAAGATAGAGGATAAAACAATTCCATATTCATCAATGTGTACATGAAATTCCTTATTCCAATTTGGATAAACTAATAGTGGGGCACTAAGAAGATTTTCTTTTAGACCGTTGAAATCAGTATCATATTCTTCAGTCTAAACAAACCACTCAACTTTCTTCAAGAACTTATCCAATGGTGTGGTAATAAAAGTATAGTTGTGGATGAACCTGTGATAATACCCTGTATGTTCCAAAATGGACCACAACTATTTATTACTAGAGGATGGCGACATATTTTAGATCACTAAAACTTTAGCAGAGTCTACACATACCCCATATTTGCAAACAATATGTCCCAACAATGTACCAAAAGGCACAACAAAAATGATTTTATTCGTGTTTAATGAAATCTACAACTATCTACAAAGATCAAACATAACCCACAACAAGCTAGAATGCTTCTTCAAGATACTATAGATTGTCTAATCATCTATATAAACTTTGGGGAACGTATGAATATACTCCCTAAAATAAAATAAAAAATAAAAATTCTAGAGATCACAAATGTAGCATTTGTTATGCCAAATGTTATGACATGGTAAGCATATGAACCTGTTGAAGCCTCGAAACTCGCTGCAACAAAATTGGGGATGACCACCCGTTCCGAGCCTTAAAGCATCTACTTTTCCATTTGGAATGGTGGTTTCGACTGGTTTAACTAGGTCCAATTACCTTCTCTCAATATCCAATGGCTTAAAATATAACTTTCATCCACCAATGAAGAAGACACACCATATCATCCCTCTTGCTGCTCAAGCAAGAATGTGATCCTTAAGATGATATGGGCTCAACCAAGCCACAACTAAATTTTTCCTCTTTGTGAAAAGGACTTTTAGGAATGTGGAATTAATCTAAATGTAAAATTATTCTAAAATGCAAGAAAAAGGAACTAAATCTTAATCCTATCTCAATTAGGAAGATATAGATCTAACCAAAACAAGAGCAAGATATTTAAATGATTGAGATTTAAATATGTCTGGCTTATAATAACTGACATTATGAATACCAAAACACATTCTATTCAGAGACCTATTAACATAAATAGTCAACCAACAACATTTAGGAAGTAGTTCACAAAATGATATTGATTGTTAAATCAATAATTCAAATAATTAAGCAATAATATAAGGAAATAGTTCACAACATATCATTACTTGTTAAATCAATACTAAAAGATAGAGTTATGAGTAAATAGTTACTCAGAAATCAGAATTCAACACATAAGATTAGAGATAAATAATAACATATGATCAAAACAAATTACTCATACTGACAATAGTGCACAAATATGAATAAAATGACGCATTCCTTCCATCATAAAATGAAACTAGTATTTAAAAGAATAGTATTAGAAATACCAATTTATTGAATCCATATCTATGGCTTCACATCTCCAATAGTCCTCTACAATCTTTGAACTTATGTTGTTACAACAAGAGCTACAGTAATGCAAGCACTGTCCATCATACATAATTCAGAATGCAAAAGAAAAATATTCAATAATCCCCAGATTTGAGATTTTCTCTCCTTTCACCTACAACTCTAAATCCCTATTACAGTAGTGATTTTAGAATTCCATAATTGCAGAGTAGAGAAGCCCTGAATACATTCTACAATATGTTATTTATAATATTTACAAAAGAATTCTCAACAAGAAAGTTTGTTGAAGAAGAAATCTTCTCCAATATTTTTCATTGGCCCAAAATCTCATTCTCCTATTACTGGAGAATTCTCATTAATTTAGATCTTCTTCTTCTTATCTCTTCAACTATTTTCTTGAAAAAAAAATCAAAACTAAATTAAAATGCAAAACTAAAATCAAAATGCCAAATTTGGAATTAAAACAAATTGAATCAAAACTTAATTACATAATTAAAATAAAAGAAATTTATATTGATGCCTATGAAGATTTGACTGCCCAAGGAGAACATAGTTTAATGGATCTGCACTCAGAAGAAGCTGTGGACAAATGAAAATGCAGAAAGTTATAAGCAGAAAATTAATTTTACTAAACAAATCGGAGCTTTATCTTCTACTAGATTGTAGACCCATTAAATAATTAAATATGGAAATTAGAATACTTCATAAATGTTCTCCACAATTTTATCTTTCCAAGGAGCCATCCTGGGCCTTATTTGGATAAGTAAAACTCTATTTATGAGCTTTCAAAGTTGATATATTAAAATTGCCAAAATTCTGGTATTTCTATTGCATATGCTAAAAATAAGAATTTTTGAATCAACTTCTAATGCTAAATTAAATTACAATTATTTATTATCTAATGCTAATTAATTGCATCTACATTTTTAACTTTGATTAATTATAAATCAATTATAACAAAATTAAATTAATTAAAATTTAATTTATAATATTAAAAATATTAATATAATATTAATACATGAAATACAAGAAAAACTATAATATGAATAATAAAATTATAATACTAATATAATAATATTATAAAATCCATAATACGTACAACATATAAGTGAGGAGGGTGGAAGGTTATGTAGCTATAAGGAGGGGAGGGTGACGGTTAATGGAGGGTGAGGGTTAATGGAGTGTGAGAGTGGAAGGTGGCTGGAGTGTGGAGTGTGGAGTGTGAGGTGAGGTGAGGTGAGGTGAGGTGTAGCTTCTCTTACAAAATCATAAAATCAAATCGTAATCGCATGATTGAAAGTTTTCAAAACAAGGGACAATATGAAATTGCGATATCGCAATATTACATGGCAAAAATATTTTTATCGCACTTTTTTAAATCACAATTTTTTGGATGGAAGAGAAGGGATATGAAGTGGGGCCCACATGAATTGACATTCTTACAAATTGGACTATCGCCACTCTACAATTTTGGGGTTTTGGGTTTGGCGATTTGTTTTAAAATAACAAATTGGAGTAAATTACCAAGATCCCAAAAACGTGTCGCAATATTACATGGCAAAAATATTTTTATCGCACTTTTTTTAAATCACAATTTTTTGGATGGAAGAGAAGGGATATGAAGTGGAGCCCACATGAATTGACATTCTTACAAATTGGACTATCACCACTCTACAATTTTGGGGTTTTGGGTTTGGTAATTTGTTCTAAAATAACAAATTGGAGTAAATTACCAAGATCCCAAAACGTGTTTCGTGTGTTGTACAATTTAGCTAGGTCATTTTGTAGGACCGCTAGTGAAAAAATAAAAGAATTAGTAAAATTAACTAAGAGTTAATATTTACAGTGAATGACTATTTTAATTGCAAAAATGAAATATCATACATTTATTTACATTTTTTATGCTAGGCGAGAAAATGATCAAACTTCAAAAGAATGCTATTTACAAATCGATTGACCAAATTAGGCAAAACAAGTATCAATGGAAGGCTTGTGAAAAGATGAATTCAATGAAACAATCAAAATATAAATCCAATGAAAACAAAAAATGATAAAATTGTAAGACAATTAACTAAAATGAAAAGCATAAAAGATGCTTAGCCAAAACTTAATGGAAAGGGTTCCCATTATTTAAATTAATGAGGGGGTGTTGGGTTTTCCCTACAACAGAACTCTATTTAGTTTTTTAAGTGGTCTTCCTCTTATCCTCCTATACAATATTGACTTAATGATATCTAGAAAACCCATGTGTAAATTAATAAGCCTCATTACTAGCAACATTGTCTAAGACTACATTGCTAAACCGAGTAGCGAATGGATCATGGACACAAACATTATTAAGACTTCAGTAGTCCATACAGACTAGTAGTCTATACAGACTTTGATGTCATTTGAATCCTTATTGTCTTGAATAAGGTTAGGACTGATCTATTTAGATTCATCAACAAGAAAAATGGGACCCGTAGCTAACATTTTATCTATCTCTCGCTTGGCCTTCTCTCTAACTGATAGATTTAAAATATAATGTTGATGTTTAAGAGGCTCTACATTAGGTTTCAAAATAATATTCATTTCTCCTAAATCCATAGAAAATTTTAGGGGTGAATGTTCGCCCTTTGGCGAAATTAAGGGGTTTTAAATTTTTAGTGGGCAAATATTTTGTATCATAGTACATTTTTACAAATCACCTCAAATAGCCCACCTTATTTTAAGGGAGAGGGTAAAAAAGGTAAATTTAGCCCTTGAAATTAGGAGTTACAACCTTCCATTCACCCATTTTCAAAAATAGGTTTTATTTAAGTGAATCC
>APFE031624246.1:39255-53721 GCA_000404065.3 Pinus taeda
ATTTTTCCTATATACCATGGAGATTCACCCATTTATTATACATATAAATTTATGGGGGGTTCTTAAAATTTTCCCTGCCTAAATCTCCCTTTATCCCTTTAAGATTTCAAACTAATGTAGGGAAATATCTTCATATTATTTCAATATATCAAAAACTTATTTGTGGTTTTCTAATCCCAATAATCACCAATGGAATTTAGCTTAGGTTTGCCTTCAGTTTTGATGCTATGCTCCTACAACTTCAGTGGTTTCAGATGCAGAGTATCCTTGATAGGATCATATTTGATATCTCTTTCACCTTCATATTACTTGAATGTTAGATGTCTTAACTCTTCATGGTCATCTACTTTAAGATCCTTGTTAACTTTGCCACAAGCAACAACTTCATGAAATCCATATTCATAAAGTTTCTCGCAACTTGCATAGTTGCTACTTCTAACAATAGGTTTGTGGGGAATAACACTCTATTAATCGCTTTTAAATCCTTATGTATCTTTGAGTCCTCATATGAAAAGGAGAAATCACTAAAAAACTAAGGTGTCAGCACCTCCCAATTAACTATTTACCTCTTCATTTCTTGTTTTAAGTACCATGCTTGCAGAAACTTCCCCAATGTGTGAATGAACTGAAGCATCCATAATTCAGTAGGGAGTCCAACTTTTATTCAGGTTGTACTATAGGTAATAACTTGCTTATGAAGATTAGTGTAACCCTCCACTACAACAAATCGGTAAGATTAGAGTCCCCTTTAACTCCCCTTTTTTCTTCCACTAACTATTTTAGTGTATTTTTCTCCACCTTTTTGAAAAATTCGTCACTATTTATCGGGATGGTGCTAATTTTGGCTTTTTTTCACCAATCATAGTAAGTCGAGGCTAAACAACAATGACTTTGGCATAGAATAAAACACCCAGTTTAGCCTCTTATTTAGCTCCTTATGTCTCTTCATGTATAACTTCTTGTGTAATGTCCTATTTTTTGTCTCATTATGGAATTGTTTTTAGAGTCCACTCTAGCTTCCTTTCTAGCTTTTTTTAGCTTCTTGTTTAACATCCTATTTTCCACTTCGTTATGGAATTATTTTTAGAATCCACTTTAGCTTCGCTTTTAGCCACACATGAAATATTGTACAATATTGATCTAGTAACTTTCCTTAGACAAACCTATGTCATTGATGAGCCCCAGTATTGCAACAAGAATGTTGCAACTCCCAAGGCTAGCAACTTAAATTATCAACCCAGGGTTCCTACAAATTTAAGAAGTGTCAGAGCTATATGTGAAACATAAAATGTGTCCATATTTCATTGATCTGATGTAATGGAGTCAATTTAATGAAATCAAAGCCTAAAATAATTAGAAAAATGTAAATGTTATTTGGAAAAGAAATTAATCTTATGCAAGAACAACAATTTGTAATTGAAATCCTAAGAGCATGAATTCAAATAAATAGGCCTAATATACTTTCTAAAAAGACATGTCTTAATTGGTGTTTATTTTTCCTCAATAATTTATTTAGAGCCTAGGGTTCACGATTCAACCCTAAGAGACAAAAACCAAGCTTTTGGAGAAAATCTGGTCAAGTTTACATGTGCTACAGGAGGTTTCTACAAGCGAAATAAAATTGCTACAGGAGGATATAATTGACCAAATTTCCAAGTAAATCAAATTAAAATGGGATGGGACAATTTCTTTTATTAATTATGATGTCTTAGAAATCCATTCCAAGTGGAATCACTCCAAAATACCCCTGTTAATAAGTGCTAAAAAATAACAGAAAATTAGTACTTTAAAAACTAGAAATTCAAGGACTAGTGAGCTACTGAAGGGGATAAACTTTATTATTATATTGATTTTTTTATGACCTAATACAAGTGGAATCAACTCAATTGAATATCATTAACATGTTATAAAAAATATCATAAAATTACTACTTTTTGCTACAAGGGACTTCCAATAATTCTAGATTTGTGAACTAGTAAATCAATCCAAGTAGATCAATCATGAACATGAATTTTAAAAGTTATTATAAGGATGCATAATTATTTTTAATCTATAAATAACCTGAAAAAAACTCACTTCAATCATTTAATCCAATCCTACAACAAAATAAGCATCAATAGTAAGTGAAGAAATATGAAAAACAACAATAAGAGATGCATGTGAATAAGAAGTGAAAAGAAGAAAAGAAAATTGTACAAAAGACTCTGATGTTCCTGGGATGGACAAACCCAAGGATAATTAGAGTCATATTAAGGATACTAGGATTTAGAAGATAAAAATGGCACCATACTTCATTATTTGAATCAATCCATGTACATCCCTGCCAGAAATGAAAGTGGAGCTGCAAAACTACAAGTTTTCTCCACGAGAAGACTAAAAAATACATGTCTCTAGAGGAAAATTAGAATTTTTATTTGTAGAAAATGTTGAGGAAGAATTTTCTTTAAAAGGAGGAAGCTTGCCCCTCAAAAATCCCTCAAATACTGGATCTGGTTCCAACCACTAGGAATTTGCATTAAATGACACGGAAAACATTCCTAGATTTTCTCAATCACTCGAGCTCCATAATTTGTGCAATAATTTCATAATATCCTATTGATTTATAATCCAATATTGATCCTCTTGTAGTAGGGAGCAAGTCTCTAGATTATATCCTCTTCCAAATCTTCATAATCTTGCCAATATTCTCACAATATTCTATAAAAATAAATAATATTAGTCACAAATACGAAATTATCTCTAAACCTTCCTAATGAACATATTAAATCTTAAAAAACATTATTAACTGTATAAGGAGAGATTTAATATAGATTTTATGTGCCTAGGAAAGGTTGTATAGCCCTTAATTTGTGTTTGGTTTGTAGGCCCATCATACCCCCTACTAAAATTGTTGCTCATCCTTTGAGAAACCTATACAACTTCTTTCCCTACCATTATTCTTTTATGCCTTAGGTGTCTTTTCATGCAATTCACTTCCTTATGTTAATGGAATATGATTTGGATAGTTTCCAATATTATATGGTTTCCTTGGATGGACTTGCCATAGTGGCAAGTTGTACTTCTTTTTCTTGCAACTTCTCTTTTAGCCTTATGTTTTCTTCCTGTAGTTGCTCCCTCATGATTGACTCTCTCAACCTTAAGTTTTTTACTTCCTTTCTCATTTCATTTAATTTTTCCTCCATGAGGCCCACATTTTTCTAACTTTTTAGATTTTTCAGTTTGCATCCACCTATGTGTTTTGTCTCTTTCCTCTCCAACTCAAATAAGAGTGGTATAACAAATTTCTCAGGTATAATCCTACCTCCCTCAACAAATTTGTAGTAGGATTCTAGATTGGGTTGTCACGACTAGGCTTTTGGAGTTCTTGGATACCTTTTTACTCTTATTTTGGTGTGGTTGCCCCTTCTTGTTGCATCTCCTGTTACTCCTATAGCAACCCCTATTTCTTCTGTAGAAACCCATGTTTTCTCTTGTAGCTCTTTTGTTTCCTCTTGTAATAGGGCACTTCATGTCTTGAGCATCTTAAATGTGACTGCTCTAGTGGTGGGCATCCCTATCCATGGAATTTTCCCTCTTGTAGTACCCTATTAGATTCCTATAGTGAATATGTTCTTCCTGTAGCAGTGATGTTCCTTCTTGTAGTACAAAAACCGAATCCTAAAGAAACTAATATTTTCATTCCAAGAGGTGGTGGTTCTACCTTTTATTTCTTTTATTTTTATTTTTTGCTTATATTTCCCATTAATTTTTTTCAATTTTTTTCTCTTTTTTTCATTGCATGCAAAATAAAATCAAAGTGCTTTGAGTTAACTCAGTTGGCCCTCACCTACCCCTTCACATTCCTTATCTTCCATCACGACTAAATGATTATGCCTCACTTTCTCAAGTCCCATTCACTTATGTCTTGTCCTCTCCCCTATGTGCAGGTGTCTTGGTGGAAAAGTGAAGTTAACTACTAGATCAGGCCAAATACTCTCTGCTACTAAGTTTGTCTATAAAAACCCTTTCCTTCATACATTTACACCATATTTTGAGCTATAATAAGTCGGTAGGAGAGGTTTTGAGGATTGCATACCTGGGCCTTACCCTTCATGTATTTTTGCAGGTGATATTGAGGTTTTTGATATGATTGTTGAAGTTTCCTTTTGTGGTTCTAAGGCTACTAGTGATGATCCTTTGATGGTTACATGCTACTTTTGAACAAAGGTAATAGTTGATCTATTGGCTTCTTGAGGTTTCATCTTCTTCTTCACGTTTCTATTGAAGAATCAGGGGAAAATAGGTGTAGTGTGATTCTTCTTCGACTTGATAAGAATTTGTGGAGTCTTTTAACTTTTTCTTGTTAGTTTAATCTTATTCTTATTATTATTAATGCATATGTGTGCAGTTCATGAAACTGATACCAAAAACATAAGAAAAAGAACATAAGGTGTTGGCTCTCTACCAGAGAAAAACCTCTCTTCTCTTGAGAGGAAAAACCTTTGATAAATTTATCTTATTTAAGCTTCTTATTGATCAATGCCAGACCATAGAACCTTGACTAGAGTGTCCTCCAATCACAAGTCAAGTCCTTTCTCCATTCTACACTTTGTTCCCTGGCACTTCTCTCTTCTAGCACTTTGTTCCCCAACCTTTCGCCCCTCTCCTTTAGGCACTTCATTCTTCTTTCAACTATTGGTAAACCTTATTTCACTTGCTCTAGAAGAGGCACTTATTCTTGTTCTATGATGAGACTCCTTATCCATGATGATCCCTTCCTTCCTCTTGACCAAATGAGCTTCTTCCTTGAGGTGTAGGTACATAATTTGTATGACTATCGTAAAACCCTAATTTCTCACACGTGGTGGTTTACTTGATGTTGTAGGCTATTTTCTCCTTCTCTTGAGGGCCCTTCTTGTTCGCTTGAGTGGGAGGCCGTATAGGCCTAGTTCATTAGCCCCAAATAGAGAGATATATCAGCTATCAGTTGTTTCTATCATAACTATAGATAAAACCCTCCTTTTCTTGCACGTGTGGCTATAACTTTCCCTAGACATATTCCTCTTAATCTCAGTTGTGTATTCTTCTTCTTCGCTACACTTAGAGATCATTTCTTCTAATTCGTTCACCCTTTACTTGCCTCCTTACTTCACTAATTTCAGAGATATGAGTGCTTTTTATTTAGAGGAGTGGGCAACCTCTATATATAGAGGACTATCCCTCCTTTAGGCCAACTTGAGGATGACTAGAGGACAGTAGGAAAACTTGACATATACAATTCGGATTTCCTCTTTTGATGGTGCTACATGCTTGGAGGAGACTTGAATTTTCTTGGAGGTGACTTCTTTGACTCTAATACATAAGTATACCTATAGTAACATGCCCTTAAGGTCTTCCATAAGTTATTTTGACTCTTTGACTCACCTATAACACTTTAACATGTGATAGACCTATTTCAATGAGAAAAAAACTCATTGACATATATTTTAATAATAATATTTATTTTCATTAATAAATACAAATATCAAAAGTACATTTATGAAGATCGAACCTAGTTACATTTCCTTCAACGCTCCCTCTTAACTAGGTAGGTATTCATACAACATTACAAGGTGTTTAGCTATGTTTCAATCTTGAATAATTCACATAAGAGAAATAGGATTGGCAATCCATCTATTATAGCATCATAGTAACCAACATTGCTTCCACAACAAGGCATTTGCTAACAAATCTATCTCTTAATAGATCAAAACACAATGTTGGTTACTGAGTATGACCTTCGAGGATTATTCTTATCTTTGGTTCGTAGCCCTCAAAGAATATCGATCCTCTTGCCTACTCTTGTCTTGGATGCCCTACACATCCTCAAAGCATATTGGATGCCACATGGTTACCCAATCCTCACATTCTTTCTTCCCAAGTAAATACAAGATTTTTGTGTCTATCACTTCCCCTCCATTGACGAAGACATGCCCAAGTATCCTCTTACAAAGTACTTGTCCAATTTCCTTTGTAATTGGGAACTTGTTATAACTCCCTCTTAGCTAGGGAGTTGTCCATTCATCAAAAACTTCTTCTTCATGCATCCTCCAGCTGCTTGATCTCTTTCCTTCCTTTGATTTCATGAAGTGTTTTTCCGAACTTCTTCTTGGTAGGTGACCATCCATGGATCACTTTCCTTCCTAGTTTTTCATGTCATTTATTCCTTCATGGAAAGTGGCCTTTTGGTCATATATTAGGTTCTCTTGTCATCTGTTTATACCTTGTCATCCTGTCTATGCTTTAGACTACTCTTCACATGGATGCTTCTTTCTACTTGCTTGTTCTGATGCTTTGATCTAGTAGCCATTCATGACTTCATCCTGATACTGCTTCAACATTAAATAGTTCTTTTCCTAGATGGTGACTTCATCATGAAATATTCATAGAGTAGAATCAATAATCTCCATCTTTCATACCTCCAAGGCCTTCACAACTATCAAGGGTCCTTTGATATTTTTCTTCCTTTGTCAGGTTTGTCATGCCTTCTTTTAAGAGATGTCTTCAAAGTATCTGTGTCAAATAGAGAGATTCTATGTGATCATGGTGTTCTTCACATGCTTGATCTCTTTCTTCATTTTCTTCTTCATGGATAGATTGGTCAACCACCTTCTACTCCTTGTGTGAGCACTTCTTAATCTTCGACTAGTCGTCATTTCTTATTTCTTCTTAGTCAACATTTTTATGCTCCTTATGAGAGTATTTTTCTTTTGTTGACCTTCATTTCATTGTAGTACATGCCTTCGAGCATGTTATTTGTGAAATAGATTCTTTCATACTTGATCATGTCATAGAATTATTCCCATGACTCAATAATATACATATGATAACATGGCTAAACTTTGATGCATACGTATCTCATCTTGATTTTCCTTTGATCATCTTAGCTTCATTTGGTTGTCCTTGGTGTGGCCCTTGTTGCTTCATCTTAGCTTGCCAACATATCATCCTTTTCTTAAATCCCATGAATGGTATTCCCAATGAGACATATGCTTTTGTTTATGAATATTCTTTTGAATATTCCATCATAGGATCTTGAAGACCCTTACCCTGCAAATGTTTCTTTCCTTTTGATGATAGAGGTCTTCTAAGATTCTTAATCATGATTAGTTTTCTTTCATTGTGGATGAGGTCCTATACTAGGTATGCTCCTTCTACATTAATATCTTGAGCTATATCTACCATGCTTCTATATTCTAGAAGATATTTCTAACCATGCATTTTTTCTATTTATATATTCTCCTTCTACATGAGTATTTTGAACTCTATGTACATGATGCTCCTAGATTCTAGAAGATGCTTTTAACCATGCAATTTTATTCTATTCCTACATGCTCCTATACAACTCAAAACATTGAAAGAAGACTTTAAGTAAACAAGTAGACTTAGTCATAGTAGAGATCCATAGGATCTTCCTTCTTTTGATTCTTGTATGCTTCTTTCCTTTCTTGAGTCACATGGGATTATTACCTTTTTATTTTTTTGTTGTTGCCCTTTTTCAGTTTAGGAAAATTCCTTTTCTAGTGTCCATATTCTTGGCATCCATAGTATTGGATTTTGGACATATCTTTGTTGTTTGTTCTCCACGGACCAAATTTGCCAAATTTTCCCTTTCTCTTGGCCATGGTAGCAAAATCTTTCTCCTTTGATCCCACTTCTTACTTTGGTTTGAGTCTTGTTTCATCTATCTTGAATAGAGACCACATTTCACTTAGTAGGGTCGCTTCCTTCTTGGAAAATATGCTTCATGTGAAGCTGCCCCAATCCTCAGGTAGAGAATTGAGTAATACAGTTGTCATCTATATGTTAGACATGACTTTCCCTATCTCTTGAAGTTGATCCCTCATATTAAATATATTCATGAAGTAGGGAGCTATTCCTTCTTTTGATATCTTCATCTTATACAATTCATTTCATAGAGATATCACTTCTCCAACATTGTTTATCGAGAATAGCTCTACTATTTTTTTCATAGATTTCTTTGGATGTCTCCAACTTGGAGACATAACGTACGAGAGAGTATTTGATGGATTCTATTAGAATCCTTTAGGCTTTTGTCTCATCCTTATTTTACTTTGATAAGGCTTGAGTTTTCTCCTTAGTAGGGATAGTGACATTCTCTTTGATGTGTTCTAAAAGTTCATTCTCCTTGAGAGGTAAATCAGTCCTCTTCTTCCATGTAAGAAAGTTATTGGTACCTACCAATTTGTTGCTTTCCTTGCAAAAAGACATTGATGTATATTCAGAATGGGACATATACTTGATAGATTTTGAGATGTAGTAGACTTGCTTTCTCCTTGAAGACTTGATGGCCTGCCTTTCGTAGACCTTGATGTTCTTCAATTTGCTTTCTCCAAGTGGACTTGCTTGATGATGAGATTTTCTTGATGACTTGTAGCTTGATGTAGGTCCTTCTTTGATTTTCTCTTCTTGTAGGTTCCTTTATTTAAGGCTCTTCTTATTTCTTTATAATCTTCCTTGATGAAAGATAGATGGTAGAACTTCTTTTCCTTGAAGTGATTCAAACTTGTTGGCTAGATGCTTCAACTTGTGTAGATGTCCTTCCTTGATGAGTGTTCTTAAGATACCCTTTCCTTGATGTGTCACCTTAGCTCTGATACCATGTTGAAGAATCAAGGGAAATTAGGTGTAGTATGATTCTTCTTCGACTTGATAACAATTTGTGTAGTATTTTTAATTTTTCTTGTTAGCTTAATCTTCTTGTTCTTATTATTAATGCATGTGTGTGTACTTCATCAAACTGATACAAAAAACATAATAGCAAGAACAAAAGATGTTGGATCTCTCCCAGGGCCAAAAACCCTCTTCTCTTGAGAGGAAAACCCTTCAGTAAATTTCTCTAATTGAAGCTTCTTATTGATCAATGTGAAACCCTAGACACTTGACTGGAATGTCCTCCAAGAACAAGTCAAATCCTTTCTCCTTTCTGTACTTTGTTCCTCGGCACTTCCTTCTTCTCACACTTCATTCCCTAACACTTTGTCCTCCTCCTTCCACCACTTCATTCTTCTTTCAACTGTTGATAAACCTTGTTGCACTTGCTCTAGGAGAGGCACTTATTCTTGGTCTATGTTGAGATTCCTTATTCATGATGATCCCTTCCTTCCTATTGACTAGATGAGATTCTTCCTTGAGATGTAGGTACATATTTGGTATGATTGTTTTGCAGCCCTAATTTCTTGCACGTGTGGTGGTTTTATTAATGTTGTGGGATATTTTCTCCTTCACTTGAGCGGGCTTCTTATTCCCTTGATTAGGAGGCCTTATAGGCCTATTTTAACAACCCCAAATAGAGAGATATATCAGCTGTAAGTTTCTATTGTAATAACTGCAGAGACAACCCTCATGTTCTCACATGTGTGGCTATAAGTTGCACTAGACATGGCTTTCTTAAGCTTGGTTTTGTATCGTTCTTCTTCACTACACTTGGAGGTCCTTTCTTATCCTTTGTTCACCCTTTACTTACCTCCTTACTTCACTAATTTTAGTGATATGAGTGCATTTTATTTAGATGAGTGGAAAACCTCTATATATAGAGGACTATCCCTCCTTTAGACCAACTTGAGGCTGACTAGAGCACAATAGGTTGACTTGACATATTTAATTTAGATTTCTTCTTTTGATGGTGCCACATGCTTGGAGGAGACATGACTTTTCTTGGAGGTGACTTCTTTGACTCTAATACATAAGTATACCTATAGTAACATGCCCTTAAGGGCTTCCATAATTTCTTTTGACTCTTTGACTCACCTATAGCACTTTAACATGTGCCAGACCTATTTAAATGAGAAAGAAACTCATTGACATATATTATAAAAAATAATATTTCTTTTCTTGAATAAATACAAATATAAAAAGTACATTTATGAAGGCCAAACCTAGTTACATTTCCTTCAACATTTTCTCCATGCGTTGGCTTTGCTCTGAATTTTTTCTCTTGAAATGTGTTTGACTAGTTGAAGTTGTCACTGTAGGTCTTGTTGTTGGTGAATCAAACTATCATTGTTTGAGATGATTAGTGGCTTTGTAGTAGCCCTCCAAAATTTTTGTGAATTCCCAAGATCGATGAGATGACTCCTCAATGATTCATGTTGGTCAATTCTTCATTTTGGTGCTTCTAAGTGATTTTAATTATGGTTTTGGAGGGCTTATGCAAACTGCTACAAGACTAGATTCTTTCCTATACAACTCACATAGACCTCCCTATTATCACAATAACCTTCACAAAATGCATCCAAAAAAATCATAATTCATGTTAAACTCATGGACAAGGATTAGAAGCTTTGGCTGTGGTGAAAATTATGGGAGAAAGGATGAAAATGGGTTTATTTATGGACAAAGAAAAATTTTTGGATGGAAAAATGGTTAAATGGTGTGGAGGGTGGATTATGGAGATGTGGTAGACTTATTTATTCATTACCCCAAGGAAAAAATAGGATCTAATCCATCTCTTTATGCCGATCAAACTCCTGTAGAAATTCTGGTCCATCCTATAACATTTCAGGACAACCTCCTATAACATAATCATTTTATCCATATCCCTTAAATGGTAGATTGGACTGACGTGAAATTGTTTGAGCATGTTTTCGTCATACTTATGCACCTACCAATAAAAACTCTTGGCCAATGGATGCAGGACCCTTGAGAAAAAATAAAAATGGTTGTAGGTAATGGACATCGATTTCTCGAAAAGTGTGCATTAGAATTTACTGAAATTGCTTGAGAATGTTACCATCATCCATATACATCTCTGCATGAAATATCTCAGCCAATAGATGCACGTTTTTCTTGATATGATAAAAACAATTTTTTGCTTTGTGTATTTTGGCCTCTTGTAGCATTTTAACACAACGAGGAAAAATGCATGAGAAAGGCTTGGGAATGATGAGAAATGTCATGGAAATGGATGAGGGTGATGGATTGATATGTCCTTGGTCCTTATTCAACAATTTTCATAGAAGGTAAGAAGCCCAGGGTTGATTGATTTTTAATTTTTGCTTACCTCATTGCTCATTTCTTTCTTTTTCTCTTTTTGTAGCACTAGCCTATTTCTTTTCCTTATGCAGGTGGAGGACTACCTAAATGAAAGTAATTATATGCAACTAGAAAAAAAAAAAAAAAAAAATATTTCATCTTTTTTCCTTTTTTTTCATTTCTTTCATTTTTTTCTTTAGGCCTACTAGTTGCCTTCATGAGGTTTTCAACTAGTAGGTTTGCCTAGGCCCCTAAGAAGAGGTTTTCACCTAGGATCTTATTTATTTTCTCTTTTTTCCAACTCATTGTAGAGGCTTTCAACCAACTAGCCAATCTCAGGGACCTAAAAGGAGATTTTCACCTGAGATTTTATTTTTTCTTGTTATTTTTCATCCTTTATTTCTTTTTCTATCCTATGGTACTCGAAAAAAAATCTCTTTCAAGTATAGGAATACTTCCAATGGAGCCATGTGCACATCAAGATGACATATAAACTCATGTGTAGGATCGAAATATATGCATTGGCATATACCTAAATTTTAGGAACCAAATGGTTTGAATTTGACGATATCAAGCATTATTGAAGAAGAGAGTGGTGCTCCATCTTGTTGATCTTCTAGAACCAAACCTCAATATAAATTTGATGCCCTTGATTCACTTGCTTATTTGGGTCATTATTCATGTATTCTTATACCATGACATTCAAATATTCATCTTTTTGTTGATTATTCTCTTTAACACATGGATTATCTCATGGTAAACATGAGGGAAATTTCTCAATCTCTAATTTTGATGTCTCCTCTTCATCAAATGCAACCCATGATTCTTTGGTCTTCTTAGTGGAATCTTCTTTTTCTAAATATTTTCCTTAAATGACATCAAGAGAATCTCTTTTTTGCAATACTCTTCCTGAGTTTAAATGAATACCAGTGAGATCAATAGGAGATGTTAGGAAGTGTTGTGCCTGAACATTATAAGTGGGCTGAGCTCATGTTGAGCTACTTCCTTGTGTGGGTTTAGAAATGCTGGTTCATCTAGTTGAGTGGGAGTGGATCTTTGAGATGGATGTGGTTGGGGTTTTGGTTGTGATGGAGGTGGATGGTAGGGATAGCATGGAGTTGGGTATGGAGGATATTGAGGAAAATGTTGAGGATATTGTGGATTTCTCCCATAAGTTTCTTTCCAACCTTGTTTCCAAGATTGGTTTTGGGGTTGATATGGCCAAGGTTTCCAAGGAAATGGTGTTTTCCAATTACTTTGAGATGGATGTGCATAAGCTTGAAATTGTGAATCAAGTTCTTGCATCATATCGGGTTGACTAGGCTACTGTGGTCATCTTGGAGCTACATAACATAGTTGCTTTGGTGATTGACTTGATCCATTGTCCTCTTGATAAATTTCCTTCAATCTTGTCAATGATGGGAAATATTTAATAAAATGTGATTTTGTATGGAAAACAAAAATATCAACATCTTCTTTTTCCTCATTGTGCATTCTTAACATTTCTACTTGTTCACTTAGATTGCTAAGAATTTATGTTTTAAAGTCATCAAATAAATTTCCAAGTTTATCTTGACTTACTGATATTAATGTTGATTTACTAACTCTCTCCCTTCCTCTTGTTTCACAAATTTATTCAAATGATAATTGGTATACATCACCTCTACTCATGATATCAATGAGATTAATCCACTCATCCCTATTTGTTCTATGTAAGAGGGTTTTTAGTGCGTCATATCCTAAATAATGTAATTTTTCCCTCTTAAAATTATACATGAACCTCTATATTAGATCCTCAATGCTCTCATCTTATTTTTGGTTCACTCTAAATATTAGTTCTTTAAGACCATGATCTATATATTTTTATAGAAACATCTTTTGCATATCATTCCATGATCTTATTGAATTAGTCCCTAAAATCATGAACCATCTACGAGCTCTATCCTTTAATGTTGTCGGAAACAATCTAAATTTTTTAGTGTTTAGTAAGTAACCATAAGATCTAAAAAAGATTTAAAATTCAAAGAGAAAGGTTTCTATATCCTTTGACACCATACCATGGAAGTTGGGAAGGAAATTTAGAGGAATGTTCTTCATATGCACACTGATATCAATATATTGAATGGGAAATCCAAGAGGATCTTCTTCATTGTCATCATCTCCATCCATTTATTCTATCTTCTCTATCATCTCTTCTTATTCTACCTGTAAAAATGGATGGTTATTGTAGAGCCTCTAATCTACACCTACTTATCTACCATTTTCCTCAATCATTCCTTATCTTTCCTTATCTTTTGCCTCATTTTCACCATAAAACCACCCAGATCATTACATTAGGTGTTATTAAGCATGATTAAGTAAGTTTTGCTAATGGATGACTATTTGTTTAGATTTTGACTTACTTGCAGGAATCCTGCAACTATCTGATGATCCCGCAGCTACCTGATGATCCTGCAACTATCTGAAGATCCTGCAGCCTTTTTGTTAAACGCAATGTTCCACGTGTCGGTTTGCCAGATGAGCCACATGGGCACTTAGGTGTCAATGTGCTCGAGGTTCCGGTCCTATTTTTCCAGCCATCCACGTCATCTTTATCCACGGTCAAAGCTGGGCAAGTCCCGGTCAACTCAAGGCAGTTTAACGGTGATTGTGAGCTGCTTGGTCACGTCATCTTAAACGGTGATTTGTCCACGATTCTACAGATGGCAGGGGACATGATTCAACATGGGATTCATTACCCATGACGACAGAACCACTAACTCCTCCACGCAGCCGCATGAAGTGTCAAGGAACCATGAATACGCATAACAGTTTATTTACTTTTCAGTTAATCAGCTGCACGGATAGGCTATCTTAGAAACTTCTATAAATAGTTGCGTCTGTGTACGCTCATTAGGCTTTTTTATCAGTTGTAATTTGGTGAACCTATGTTACATTGAGAAGCATTTGTGAACTCTGTTTTTAGTGCTATCCTAGCACTCTGTTTTATACATTTTCTACAATGAAGAAATAGACATAGCACTGTTTTGAAGTTTCCAGATCTCTGAGTTTTTCTTGTGGCTGAATGGACAGAGGGCCCCTGCTCATTTCTGCCACTGTAAAGTATTTTATGTGCAGTACCTTTTTCTTTACTTATTTATTTCCTTAAGCATGTATAGTTTCTTTTATTTGTTTTCCTTTCTTTCAAGCTGATCAGTGTTATTTCCTTGTAGATTTCTTTTAAGCCCGGGATTTGTGTGTGTATTTGCTTTAATGTCTAATGGTAGTTGCAGTTGTCTTATTCATTATGCTGCCCTCTTTACTTTGTTTTTCTAGATTAGCTTTAGCATAGTTTTACAATTTGGATGCTAACTAATTTATGCTCTCTTTATCATGGATAGCTTATCTTTCAAGAGAACAGAATATTGATTAATTGCAGCTTGTATTTGAGTAGATTTGGCTTGTGATACTAAC